>JASDQU010208458.1:24159-36331 GCA_032191745.1 Picea mariana | reverse complement strand
GAGGTGATGTGGTTAGGGGATGTCCAAACATGTGGGTGCAGTGAGGGCCAAGGATGCATAAGTGTTACCTGTGGGTGCCTTTGTAGAAGGCGAGTTGTACCTGTCATGGATGAATTTTTTCCAAGCCCATTCTTGCCTTTATTCTTTTATTCTTGTTTTATTCTTTTATTTGTTTTTTTTGTTCAAGAACTAACCAGGGGACACTGCCTTGGCATGGTGACTAGAGCTGACAGTGTTACCCACAAGTACTTTCACAGAGATGAGAAGGTTGGATCGTGATGAGACCCCCTTTCTCTTGGCCATGCAACCAAAGGTCATTGCCTTGGCGTGGTAACCAGATGGTGGCAATGTCATATTGTTAGGTACCCATGGACCTAATAGGTTGGCTCGTGATGAGACCCCCTATCCTCTGACTAGGTCTTGTTTTGTTATTTTCCGGGTCCCTCTTGTTTCTTGCTGAGAGAATTTTTACTGCCTTCTCGGGGATCCCTGGGCGAAGCATCTCGAGGTTTTATTTCTAGGCTTTTGTCTTTTACCAACTGCTTTTACCTTCTGGGCCTTTAGCCCCTTCTTCCCACGAGATAAGATGCAATCCTGCAAATAGGTCAACCCAATGCCCGGACAAGAGGAATGGGTTAAATGAGCAGGAGATAAGATGAAATAGTGGTGCTATGATGGGAGCGAACAATGGCTTTTCATAAATTCCTCCAGTGGCAAACCAAGACCTATGGGCACAGGCTTGCTAGGGCACCCTGTCAATTTCCCCAAGCATGGTCAAGTGGGCTAATGTAAGATCCAAGCAGTTGTTAGAGATAAAAGGAATCAGATGCATATATTTAAAGGTTTCGATGATCAAAAGTGACACATACCATGATACCTGGACCAATTACCTCATGGAGCAAGAACCTCCTCTGATACAGGATCAAGCGGATGGTGATGGATGTTGATGTTGCTGAAAAGACAAAAGATGATGAATGAAGAAAAGGCGGGCCCTCCAGGGCCATGCTCAATTCAATCTTGCTCTCGGTACTCCATGCTTAGGACCTGTGGGCCTCAAGACATGATCTCCTAGTTATCCCTAAAAGTGGGGATAACAATGTGCATATTCAGGATAGTGGTTACACTTTAAACATAGAGTTGCTCATAATCTAGTGCTTGGATATGTCGTTGCACATCTAAATTTTGCTACATTGTTTCTAGTAATACCTTCTTGAGCTCCACCTCTATGCAAATGTGGGTGCATGTGTATTGATTGACTTTTGGTTATGATTTATGGATATATTTTCCAAAGGAGCTTCCTATTGATTGTAGACTTTGATTGTCCCAACAGATTAAAGGGAGATGGGGAAGACAAACCCATATTGGAAATGTCGTAAGAACATCTTCTTCTGAGTTGAAACCTAAAGATCATTGATTAAGATACATCCTATGAGGACTCATGGGCCACTTCTAAATATCAAATTCTATCTTCCTTATGTTCAAATAAGAAGGCATAAAAACCCTATCCATAGAAGAAAGTTTGAATTCTTCCTTCAATCAACACAAGCTAGTGTTGTTGGAGTCAAGTCTCAATTATTCTTGAGAAGCGCCAGAGGTTAGTGCATTGGCCTATTAAATCTCTCTATGTGTAAACAAGTGCTTTCTTGGACGAGGTTGGAGACAACACTTTACATTGGAAGATAGTGATATTGTGATCAAAAGTTGAGGTGAGAGTGATTTGAATTTTTTTTTTCATGAAAAGGAAACCAATTAGATACTTCCCTTCATTCAAAAAATAGTACCTAATAACATTATCAACACGAGTTCAAAACCATTACAACAATATACCTATAAAAAAAAAATCAAAATATAAATTCAAAACCATTATAACATTATAATACTTATAAAAAAATTAAAATATCTCTTACAAAAATTGAGAATTACTCGCTCTCTCTCATATGTCACCAAGGGAATCAAAAGTCAAAGAACCCTAATGCAAGCCGTGAGGTCGCTTAGCGTCCAACAAAGGAATATAATATCCCAATGGATAATTCACGCTTACTTATTGAGGAACATGCTATTATTATTACTTGCCTTCTTGTCATATGAATAATAACCGTAACATCATCATTTAACAAATATGTGTATTAATTTATTGCTATATGCAATATAATTACAACATTATACAATAATATCTTATATTATAAGATAATATCTTATACATCCAATATAGTCAATTGCCAACATTTATCATAGTGAAAGAGCAAGAGGAACGTTAAGCAATAATAAGCCAAGTACTATCTTTATTTTTTTATTTACACTTATTTCAAAACACGTGAAAATTCTATTTAAATTAGTTTGTTTGTTTTAATAATAGAATAATTTGAAAATAAAATTTTAATTTTTTCAAATTTTAAATTAATTAGTAATAAAATTTTAATTTATTATAAATATTTGAATTAATTAGTAATAAAATTTTAATTTATTATAAATATTTTGAAAATTAATGTTAATATTTTTTATTTTTAAAAAGATTTAAAATATTAAAAAGTTTTTTTTTTATTTTATAAATTATTTATTTAATAAAATTAATAATTTTCTTCCTATCAAAATATTTAGATTTTATAAAAATCCTTATTTTTAATATTTTATTGTACAATATTTTTTCCGTAATATCTTTTTACCTAAATTGAAAAAAAAATGTCCTAAAACATGATATTTCTTCTATGTGTGATTGTTTTTCTTAACATCAAAACTTATCTATGTTTGGAATCTTGATTATTACGTAAATCAAAATATTAAATTATATTATACGTATTATTTGTTCTAATATGATTTATTTTTATAACATTTCAATTTATTTCTGTTTGGAATGTTGATTATTATTAAATCAAAATATTAAATTTAAATTTTATTATGAACGAAAAAGTGTCGACAACAAGGATAGTGACATGTTGATTTTATATTAAAAAACTATATACAAAATGTGGAATCATCATGAAAGAGTCGAGGACACCATAAATACGTCCTTTCTATTGGTAACTTCAACGCATCCCAAACTTTGTCCCGCGGGAGTCATGTGTCCGTACTCAAGAAAATTATACCAAGAGACCAAGGTTCGAATCGCACGGCAAGAGTTACCCCGCCATAAAAGAAGAAAGTTCGACGACCCAGATTTCTTTTACCCGGAGGAAGCTGTCGTGGAATGCAGAAGTGGACAGAAAGGCAGAATAAACGCAATTTTAATAAGAGGATTATAATTTACAGAAAGGCTTATAGAAGGCGCAGCATCGATTTCATTCAAAGTCTGACTTTATTTCACTGCTGAATGCATCAGGGCTGAGCTTTGCAAAGATGCCTCGACCGTCATTTTCAAGCACTGCAAGTTCGAACTTTATTCTCCGGAACAGGTTTGCAAAGCTTTAAATTCTGATGTTTTAGTGAAATCGAAACTTTAAATTTATTCTTAAACTCGGCGGCTTCAAAACCGGTAGAATTTATTTTGCTAAAAACCTTGTTAAAAATACCACTCTCAACTTCTAAGCCGCTGTGATCTCTGACGGTAGAATTAAGTGCTAGCGGCCACCTATTATCTTTGCCGTGTGAAGGCCTGTGCGGTTCGGAGCCAGAGTCATGGATCTTTATTTTCAATTCCAATGCTAGCATCACCCCCCGGCTTTAAGTTTGTCATTTAATGTGTATTGCCTGGATCAAAATAATTTTCTGAAACTATAGCAATGGATCTTTTTATTTCAATCCAGCCAGAGAGTCATGCTCAGATTCACATTTCTTGTTCATAAGCCGCTTGCCTTTGAAGTCCTTTGAAGCTCTAGGGGTTAACTTTTGGCTGTTCTCAATTTGAAATTTATTTCCGTCATCCTTTCATCTTGCCAGAGGATTTTTCTTTTGATTTTTCAATAGCAACCGATACGGTTTTGGACTTAAAATCTGAAGTTTAAACCTTATTAGCCTCCAAATGCATTAATGCAATCTCCTTGTCATCTTGATTCCTCTTCGATAGCAGCATACTTAATCTTGACTCCTCGTCAATTTGTTTCTAGATTTCCCTATCAAGTCAAAACGTTGAACCATGTGGCGCGTGCCACATTGCCAGATTTATCTAGTGGTTCTTGTTCTTGTATTAGCGTTCTCATTGATTCTCAGTTATGGCACAAATGTCAGCATCCTTGGAAATACAAGGCATAATGTCGTAAATGTGGGTGCTCTTTTAGCATTTAATTCTACGAACACTATGGGTGTCATCGTTAACCATGATAAAATTAAAGTTATAATAATTAAATCTAAAAAGATCATTTATGTTAATTATGTGTATGGAAACAACAATTTATAGGAAGTGACTTTATACAAATATTTGAAATAGATCTTTATCACAAGCTTAACTAGAACTATAACATTGAGAAAAGGATAAATAGAAGGTGGAAAACTTATTATGGATAGGAAAACACTTGTAAGTCAACATTGGAAAGTTTATTCTGGACTAGAAAACACACTCCAGTCACTCATATTTTCTAATATGGTTGTGAAGTGTAGGGTTGGAGCATCTCTAAAGAATCGTGGAGAAAGATAGAGCAAATCCAAAAGCATTAATGTACAAAAACAAGATAAGCAACATAGACGACAAGAGGTGATTCGGGTGGACATCGGTGGTCTCCCACCTATTCTACTAGCCCAAAATATAGTTTTCATCTTGGCATTTTTTCTACAGTTTTTCGGGTCCCAAACATTTGGGGTCGTCATGAGAGAAACCTTGCCCACATTAATTAGTCTTAGTTTCTTGGTTAGTGGGTGAATAAATCACCCAGGAAGCAGAAGCAAGGTTCCAAGTGTCATGACTGGCACCGTTTGCAAACCCGACATAGACTGATGACTCCCCTGGCATCTTCCACATAGCAAAAGCACAAAATTAACAATGTAGAGAAAAAACAAAAGACATCTATATAAATCTATTTACAAAAGCTAAACAAAAATACAACAGAACTAGTACTCGAGTTGTGAGGCTAAAGCATAGTACTTTTTAAGGTACAACCCATTTTTGGGCTTTGGAAACACATTTCCATCATAATATTCCAATTCATAATATCCTTTTTTCAACACACATCACACGATATAAGGATCGTGCCACATAGGGTTGAACTTTCCTACTCCCAAGGCATCCTTGTCCTGGTCATAGACCAAAAAAAGGTCTCCTTCAGAGAACACTCTCAGACAAACAGAATTTTCATATTGAGTCTTGACATGTTTCTTATGTTCTTCATTTGCTAAAGCATCATTTCAACGTTGTTCATCAAGATGTTCCAAGTAAATGAGACGTTCTTCAAGTTGAGTTGTGTCAGGTAGGAGCTCAACAACAATTTTAAGCAAAGGGATTTTGCATTCAATAGGAAAAAATCATTCTACTCTGTGAACAAGTTGAAAAGATGAGAATTATGTTGCAGTTTTGACTAAGGTTTGGTAGGCCCACAATGTCAGATATAACATCGAATGCCAATTTGATTTGGTTGTGTTGGAAATCCTTTTCAAAATGGTTTTCAAATATTTGTTAGCAGCTTCAACCTAACCATTTCCCTGAGGATAGTAAGGAGATGAGTGCTCCTGCCTAAAACTCAGTTTTGATGCTAACTCAGACATCATGTGGTTCTGGAAGTGACTACCATGGTCAGCGACAATCTCTCTCGGAACACTGAACCTAGCTATGACCTGATTAAACATGAAAAGTGTTTTGGTTTCACCATCATTAGTGAACGTCACATGGCTTCTTCCCACTTTATAAAGTATTCAACGACCACTATGATATATCGATGCACCCTAGACGAAACTAGGTGGCATGTCACAAAATATACTCCCTACTTCATGAAGGGGCCAGCAATAATAATGGGAAACATAGGAGCAGGATGTGTGTGCATATTTTTAGTAAATATTTGGCAAGGGTGGCATTACTTGACCACTTCAATGTAATCTAAAAATATCATTGCCAAGAAATATTCAGCGCGCAAAATATTTTGGGTTGTTTCTAACCCTAATAAGTGATCGCCACAAGCTCCGCTATGGTAGTCATTCAAAAAAAACTTTGCTTCATCATGAGTCAATGAAACAATGGATAATTGAGTCCACCTATCATCGATGCAAAGTGCTAGCGATGATGGGATAATTCTTAGCTAGGTGGCGAATCCATCGCCATTCATGTCATGAGAAATGTGGAGGAAACTTTAGAGTTTGGAGATATATAATAATATCTCCATTATCCTAATTCAAGTGAGTCAATAACTTTGTTATCCTAATTCAATACTGGGAACTCCGACATATGTTCTGCGAAGACTAAATACTTATTGGATTTGGCAGAAGCAAAATCCAAGTCAAACTCTTGAAGAAAAACAATCCACTTGTTGTATTTCCCACTAATTATTCGTCGAGTCAAAAAATACTGAAAACGGTTAATGTCGGCAGTGACAGTCATCTTGAAAAATAGAATATAATGACGAAGACATTGAACAACATGAAATGTTGTTAAGGCCAGTTTCTCGATGTGCAAATACTTTAGTTCAAGGAAAATTTTGTGGGCTAAATTTCTCCCATGGGCTAATTTTCCATGATTTTCCCAAAAAAATATTCACCATTCTAAAAATGATTTGCCCAAATTCTATAGGATAAAATTGTTTTACCTTAAAAATCGCCAAAAATTTATACAAACTATATAAAAACCTTTGAAATCTGAATATTTTTACAAAAATATCGCCAAACATTTATAGTTGGCATATTAAGGACTAGTAAGATTCGCCAAGGTTTCTACATTTTAAAATCAATTTTCATCCTTAAAATTATCACTGCTTTAGTTCAGGGCCTACCAAGGTGTGACTCAAATAGAAGATGACATGCTCTTGGAGCTTATCATCCTCCTAAACTAAGACCATGTCGATTGAAGACTAAATTGTCACGAGATATAGTAGAAAATATATATTATAATCTGGGGGGCTAAGCAAGGGAGTCGAAACTAGAGCTTTCTTCAATGCATTGAAATAATGTTGTGTCGAATCATCCCAACAAAATGGAACCCCCTTTTTCAATAGGTGCATAAATCCTTTTGTGATATCATCATAGTTTGGTACAAAACACCAAAGGAAATTTTATTTTCCTTGTAGACTTTGAAGTTGACGCACTGTGCATGGGGGAGGCAACAATGTTATTGCCTCAACCTTCAAAGGGTCAACCATGATACCTTTAGTTGAAACGATAAAACCCAATAGATGTCCTGAAGTTACACAAAAGATGCACTTATGTGGATTCAAGTGAATTCAATAGTGACAACATCTCTTGAAGACAAGGTGGAGGTGTAACAGGTGTTGTGCTCTCTTGTGAGAATGAGATGTAAGATCATCCAAATAAGCCTCCACTATGTGCTTAATATCATGGAAAGAAAACATCATGGCCCGCTGAAAAGTGGCTCCAACATTTTCTAGACCAAAGGGAATTTTCTTGTATGCAAAGGTTCCCCAAGGAAAAATAAAAGTTGTCTTATGTTGGTCCTCAGACTAGATCTGTATCTAGTTATAACCAGAAAAATTGTCCATGAAAGAAAAAATCTCACTTCTTGTGCATTCGTCAAGAATTTGATTAATAAATGGCGTAGGAAAATTATCTTTAGGACAAGCTTTATTTAAATCTCAGAAATCCATGCACACTCGAATTGTACCTTGTTTCTTGTCAACCAGAATGGGGTTGGATACCAATTTCGTCAATGGTACTGGATAGAGAAAGCCTTCTTTAAGCATCTTTTCCACCTTAGCTTTAGTTGTTGTTATTTTCTTAGGGTTTACTGGTCACAACTTTTACTGAACATGTTTAGAGTTTGCGTAAGTTTGAATATTGTGTTCAACAATCAGAGGATCTATGCCAAGCATTTCCTCATACTACCGAGCGAAAACATTACAAAATTCCTTAAAAGTTTTGTATACCAATGAATTTCATCTTGAGAGCATTTTTCCCCGATAAAGATGTTTTCTACAACATTAGGGTTTTTATAAATGTTGATCGGAACAGTCTCCAATATATTCGTCATATTCCCCTCGACATAGACACCGTGCTTTGCTAAGGGTTTCACTGCCTGACTAGCGTTTCTACTCACGGCTAACCTGAATTCTTTGATTTCCACATGAATGATCGCAGGGAGGAAATGCGATCGACCATGCATATCCTCCCACGGCCTTTCGGATCCAGTCATTTCCTCTATAATAGCCTCTCATGAAGGCAAGACGGTATCCAAACAGTCCTGGGAAGTTGAATAATTTCATAAACTGATCGTCCTCTTCTATTAATGAAGGAGTTTGATCTGAGTCTGTGGTGATTTGTTGGATAGCTTGGTAAGTGACCTTCTTTGCGGACAATGGCATAGTCATCTCGGAATGTGTGTGACCTTCTACCGATTCAAACTGCCAGGTTAACACCTATGGATCTTATAGATACGATGTTCTGAATGAAGCTACTCTTGTAACGAAAGTCGGGAACTCAAATTTTGATAGATGGCTGGGGTGGAACGAATATAATACACCAGTGCTGGGAAATTAAAGGTAGCCATAAGCCAAGGACACATTCCAACACCAATACTCTCATTTTCTAACTGATATTTTTCGATCCATGGGATTGTGGATCCTAGATTTTTCACAATGTTAGAGCAGTTAAAATCCATCTATTCAATAGTTACAATCCTTCCCTCATGGGGAAAACATAAAATTCAAAATACCGATGACATGACGACCGTCATCACATAGGTCCAAATACTTCCTAATAATATATTATATTCGAGTGGCACGTAGACTACCTCTACTTCTATGGAAATGGACTTTCCTACTAACTGAATTGGAAATGATGAAATAAGCATGTGTGGTCTAAACGATCATCCATCAAAAGTGGTTAACAAAGTGGGAGAAGGTGTGAGCTCTAGAGAGTCGATAGCTTTCCAACATGAAAAATAAATGACACACGTTGAAGCTCCTTCGTCAACGACGGTCCTCCTGATCATGTGTTTCACATATATAATGTTGATTTAAAAGGCTACATGATAAGGAAGGCAAGTCCTTACATCAGTAGCATCAAACTTCATAGTGAGTTGGCTGGAAGCATCCACCACTCCGATCACAGATAAAAAAGTGGTGCATTGTGCAGGGAAACTTTGAATAACCTCTAAAGTAGACATCGCAGATGATGTTTGAGATAAATCCTCAAAAATGGAATAGTTAGGTGCATATCGATCATTAGGGTTGTGTGACGCTATTTTATACACACCTTTCGGTATTCGAGACATTGTTTCCTTTTCAGGTTTCTCCATGTGGAGAGGTCCCTGAGGATCTGAAGTTTATTTACCTTTCAATGTCGAATCTAGATTACGATAATCATGAGATCTAGTTGATAACGTAATATCCTCTACTTTCGTATGATTTACCATATTAAGAATGAAAAATATATTTTTGGCAGAGGTGCACTCGAAGTGCCCCCTTGGAGATTAGATGTGGAAGGTACAACTTGCATATTTTGTCCTTGTGGAAATGGATTTTCAATACAACAAGTTGTGGTTATTGTTGTTGCAACTTTATCAAGCATTGGGCTTCTTCCATCTACGAGCATTGATGAGTAAGGTGATCATCCCCAAAAATCGTGCATGGGACTTTCACCTTCCTCTTTTTGTTCTTTTCCCCCTCAACATTCTTATTATCCTTTTTATCGTTGCCCCCACTACCCTTCTTTCCCTTTCCTTTCTTTTTCTCTCTGGGATGTTGAGGACCATTTTGATTATTCGATTTCATAATGTGTATATCTAAGGACTCGGTGGTAGGGGTGGTTGAGCCAAGGGTCAGACCAGTTGCAATTGGTTAAATAGACAATTGATGCATCTGGTTAGAGACCATATCTACGGATTTTATTTATGAGGAACCGACAATACCATCATCATGTGGTCCCAATTTCAATTTTGACAAGTCGAGAGTCAACTATGCTGCATTGGGCATGATCTCATCGAGCATACCTAATTGGGAGTAAATTAACTCCAAATGTTGTGCTCTAAAGATTGTTTGTTATTTTGTAAACCACCCCTAAAGTTGAAACATCCTTGGAGATATAAGAAATTAATGACTTTAGGAACCATTCCAAGAAAATTTATGGGGGGACCGTGGCTTTGTTCAAACTCTTATGTCTCCTCCATTCTTGGATATGATCATAAATGTGTGTAGCTTTATCTTGTTCAAAGTTAGCTAAAAAATTTGTACCAACATCATATTGGACAGGGAGTTGGGAGTGATTGAGGAAAACCATGGCTAGATCACCAAACGTTGCGTACTTTTACCTCTCCAGTTCTATATACCATTTAGTGGCACGTCTAGTGAGGGTGCATTGGAACAATTGTAACCAGATCGAGTCATTGTTCAATGAATTAGAAGAGCACCATAAGAGAAATTTCATTACATAATCTTGTGGGTCTTCACCATTCTTTCCTTTGAACTTTGGTATATTAGAAGGTAGTTTGGTGGGGATCGCAAGCCAAATCGATTCATGAAAAATCGATTCATTCATCAAATTTGACAAATCTGGCAAATGAAGAGTTGTCAGAAAGGGTAGCCTAGGCCGCGACACCGACTTTGGCAGCTTGAAAAGAAGGTCATGGATTAAAACTGGCACCATGTTCCCATAAAGAGTTTGGGGATGATTCAGAGCCTTGGGTGAAACCTTTCTTCTTGTTAAATGGAAGAAAACTCCCACCCATCTGATTCTTGAATGGAAAAGAAGGATTCCCCCCTTCAGATCCTCCTTGCAAGTGAAAACCTCCCTGTATGGGGTTACACTAACCAGGAAAGGGGTTACCCCCTGAAGGCATCCCTTGTAAAGGGAAGTACCCTTGCATGGGATTCCACTAATCTTGAGAGGGGTTTCCCCTTTCCAACACTACAGACATGGTGAAAGGATTACTCCCAAACCCACAATATAATGTGAACAGGGTCGAGGTGGATGGCATGCTAGTGGATTGGAATCCACTACCCATAGAAGCACCTCATCCCCCAAAGGGGTTAGGGTCAGAAGACTGGAATGCCCCACTCCCGATAGATGGGAATGACGAAGAGATATGACCTCTACTGATCCAGGTGGATATCAGTGGCCACCCACCTTTTCCAAATGGCTCAAAACAGTTTTCTGGCCATTTTGGCAATTTACTATTTTTAGCAGGTTTTAACTTCCGGGGCCATTTTGAGGGCCTAAATGAAGGTTTTTCTAGATCTAGGTTCTCAATGNAGGTTCGTGACAGATTTCCACAAACTAAGCAGCGCAACTTCTCTAGCAAGACAAGCAGCTCACCAAGATGCAGATTCAACAAATGCTTTCCCCTCTCCCTTGGGAACTCAACGCAATGGAGACCATTGCCTCATAAGGAGGGAGGATTGATCCAGGTGGATATCAGTGGCCACCTACCTTTTCCGACTGGCTCAAAACTGTTTTCTGGCAATTTTGGCAATTTACTATTTTTAGCAGGTTTTAACTTCCGGGGCCATTTTGAGGGCCTAAATGAAGGTTTTTCTAGATCTAGGTTCTCAATGATAGCCGAAGGCATGATTGAGCCCCAAAAATGAATCTCCTTGACGATACCTTTCCAGCGAGCTATCACACGCCTAAAACGGAGATCGTATGCAAAAGTTACAACCCCGAGAAGTTGATGCACCAACTTACCCAAATGGGGCCCACATGACTTTTGGCCCTTCGTCTCCTAGGGTTAGGTTTTTGGATGTCTAGGACTTTTGTCATTCTCGTTTATTGTAAAAGGGCCTTTAGAGCCTCATTGTAATCATCTTGCGAATGCGAGTAGCCGTCACGTCTCTTCTCAGAGATATGCTGCCACCATTCTAGCGAGTCTTTCACTCTATATTTGTACAGTCTCTGTACATTTCTTTCATTAATATAAATCATGTATTACTGTATCTCTGTGTTTATGGTTGCATCTCTGATATATTTCCGTTATATTACTGGATATACGTAATATCTTTGTGCATTTATTTATTATATCTCCGCTCTCATTTCATGCCAAAAATAATCCGGATCAGTGGTATCAGAGCAGGCTGCTCTTGATCGTTTTTCAGTGCATGTCCCCGGTGAGGTCCGAGTATAGCAAGTTGGGTCTCGAGCTTGTCTCTCTTGAATA
>JASDQU010208458.1:12233-23736 GCA_032191745.1 Picea mariana | reverse complement strand
CTGTTCTGGAGGAGGATCATATCAATGAAGGACACCCCCTTTTTGATGTATATTATAGTGATGATGAGCAGCAAGCTTATCCTACATTTGATCACTATAAAGATACTGAAGAGCCAGTCAGCAAGCAGAACCACCCCATGGTCCCTATTTATGATGAATATGAATCAGACCTGGGTGAGAGCCAAGAAGAAGAGCAGAAAAAACCAGTGGAACAGGTGACTTCCTGCCTGGAGCCCGCCCATTCACCTATGCAGACTCATGAAGTTCAGCCCTGTAGGAGTAGCTGTGGAGCAAAGCAGGCCTGCTGCTACCCTTTTCACAGGGTTTGTCACTCATTCTATGATCCTGTCAGCGAGTACATGGAGTGGCATGTCCTTTATGCCTTGGAGCCACCCTATTCCATATCAATTTCACCCTATGAGGAGAAGTTGAAGAGTGTAGTCGTTCTGCTGTCATGGTTACACCATCTGCTGGTGATCATCGACAGAAAGAAAGAGCTTCCCTTCAGGAAGTTACTTGATTGGCTATGGTGGAAGTCTGCTTTCACCTAGCCCCATGTAAAGTGTTTTATTAGTTTAGGATTGTATATAAATAAGCTCCTTTGAGCATGTATCTTTATTTTGTTGCTTTTATTTTTTGACCTGTATTTTCAGCAGCGGGATGTTTTGAGCCTGACTCCATAGCCCAACAGCAAGGCACTGAAGCTGGGGAATGAGTTCTTAGAGCATCACAGGGACGACTCTATCCCCCATGGAGCCTAATGTTAACGACAATTTTTGTCTTGGACACAAAAGTACCCAGGCCTGTAGGTAGCATGGGAAGCGCTCGAGTGCAGCACGGGAGAATCCCTTTTCCAGTTGCAAGTTAAGCGAGCGGGCAAAGTGTTGGTTGCTAGCCGTCGAGATTCAACTGCAAAGAAATCAATGGTCATCGGGTTTTCAGGGCTGTCAAGTTGCTCGGGATTTAGCATGAAGGGTAGCACCCATAGTTCAAGGCAAATCCGGGTCGTCTGATCCAATTGGGACAGGTGGCGGCTAGTCGGCGTATCGGGGATCGATGTTTCGGGATACAAGGAGCATCCCATTCTCTACAGCTGAAATCACCGAAATGTCGGAAGCACCTTTAGAGCCGAGCCCACGGTCCTAGCCCCAGGTCACATCAAGCCGAGACTGTAAACGGGGGAAGCCCCCTTTATAATAGTGAATAATATCTAGGTCGTTCATCTAAAGGGCACGCGGCACACATCCGTATCACGTCGGCATTCGGGAGTTCGAGGGGTAAGCTCACATCGTCATTTCACCTCTCGAAACCTCGAATCCTGAAACGCCGAAAGCGCCCAGGATTAGGCCCATGGTTTTGGCACCTGGTCACAGAGGAGAAGGCCTAAAGGAGGGGTGCTAATGTTTATCATTTCGCAAGACGGGTCCCAAAAGTGCTGAGAGTGATCTTAGCCGTTCATCCTCGAGGAACACGTGGCACGCGATTAGGTTCTTCGCCTTTTTTCCCATCGCGATTTCAAAGCATAAGGAACGACTCTCTCATATCCCCGAAGCGTGAAGCATCGAAGACGTCTCGGACCCGGGCCCGCAGTATTGTCGAATCAGTTCAGAACCATCAAATCAGTGGGGGGACGCGTGGCGATCGTTAGGACCTCCCGGCATTTCGCCCATCACGATTTCGAAGAAAGAAGACCCGCTCTTTCCTACCCACGAACCCCGAAACGCCGAAAGCACTCTGGAAATGGGGGTAAGGTCACGGCCCGTGGTCACTCGAGAAAGAGGAAAGTGTTGTACAAAAGGGAGGCCAAAAGCGCGGAATTGAGTTTCAGAAAGGGAGCACTGTGTTCTCCAGACCCCGATTCGACGTGATCTAAATCCCGGTACCTGCTGGGAATGAATGAAAAAGAGAGAGGGTGGTTGAAACCTCGCCTCACTCATTAACTACGAAGTATGGATGTTCTGGTTGAAAGTCTACCCGAGAAGATCCCCTGTACTGGTTCTTTTCACAGAAGCCACGCCGAGTCCTCAACTCACCAAGAAAGTTTGTACACACTAATTCAGCATTTAAAGGCTCAGCTACCTCCTAGCGCGAGCCATGCAGAATTAAGGTGGCGTATGACAGGGGAGTGCAGGCTAGATTTGATTGAAGAGACTCCTCTCCCTGAAAGTCCAGTAGGCCTCTGTTGGGAAAAATGTTTGGGAGTATATATATACTTAATTTTGATATTTTTAGGGGATATCGATGGTTG
The DNA here is from genome assembly GCA_032191745.1 of Picea mariana. Lineage (NCBI taxonomy): Eukaryota > Viridiplantae > Streptophyta > Pinopsida > Pinales > Pinaceae > Picea > Picea mariana. The sequence goes on along the minus strand of JASDQU010208458.1, from coordinate 21,488 downwards.
NTGATGAAGTGCTGGTTGCTCTGGTTAATGTACAAGGCATTGGAGACTTCTTATTTTATGGATGTCAGCCTCTTTTCCATCTCTTTGTTTACTGTGTTAGAACAACTCGGAATTGGAGGATCCAGTCAAGTTGTAGTTGTTATAGGATGATGTAGGTTGGATCATTGTAACAGTCGCATTGTTTCTAATCGGTTCCTGTGATTTTCTTAGTGTTGAACGACTCGAAATTGGAGGATCCAGTCGAGTCACCCTTCAACTCCTTGAGGCTCTGGACCAAGAGGATCTTGGCTTCCGAGTTTTTCATCTTCAAGCTTCCGAAGGCCTGTTGCCTGAGGCAGTCTTGCTCACCTTTCTCACAAGTCTTCCATCTACCACCCTTTAATCAATTCTACTGACGGAAGTTGGATCAAGACCTCCCTTGCTTTCTACATACCAGGCCCAGTTTCCTGAGTTAAAGTTATATCTTCTTGAGTCTTTACCCATTCGATCACCCCATTAAACAAATCATGACATAAAACTGATGGGCGTTGGGCTCTGCTCCTGCAAGCAATCTAGGGGTGACTTCTGACGCTAACAGACTCCCCTGGCATCTTCCACATAGCAAAAGCACAAAATTAACAATGTAGAGAAAAAACAAAAGACATCTATATAAATCTATTTACAAAAGCTAAACAAAAATACAACAGAACTAGTACTCAAGTTGTGAGGCTAAAGCATGGTACTTTTTGAGGTACAACCCATTTTTGGGCTCTAGAACACATTTCCATCATAATATTCCAATTCATAATATCCTTTTTTCAACACACACATCACACGATATAAGGATCGTGCCACATAGGGTTGAACTTTCCTACTCCCAAGGCATCCTTGTCGTGGTCATAGACCAAAAAAAGGTCTCCTTCAGAGAACACCCTCGGACAAATAGACTTTTCATATTGAGTCTTGACATGTTTCTTATGTTCTTCATTTGCTAAAGCATCATTTGAACATTGTTCATCAAGATGTTCCAAGTAAATGAGACGTTCTTCAAGTTGAGTTGTGTCAGGTAGGAGCTCAACAACAATTTTAAGCAAAGGGATTTTTCATTCAATAGGAAAAAATCATTCTACTCCATGAACAAGTTGAAAAGGTGAGAATTATGTTGCAGTTTTGACTAAGGTTTGGTAGGCCCACAATGTCGGATATAACATCGAATGTCAATTTGATTTGGTTGTGTTGGCAATCCTTTTCAAAATGGTTTTCAAATATTTGTTAGCAGCTTCAACCTAACCATTTCCCTGAGGATAATAAGGAGATGAGTGCCCTTGCCTAAAACTCAGTTTTGATGCTAACTCAGACATCATGTGGTTCTGGAAGTGACTACCATGGTCAGTGACAATCTCTCTCGGAACACTGAACCTAGCTATGACCTGATTAAACATGAAAAGTGTTGTGGTTTCACCATCATTAGTGAACGTCGCATGGCTTCTTCCCACTTTATAAAGTATTCAACGACCACTATGATATATCGATGCACCCTAGACGAAACTAGGTGGCATGTCACAAAATATACTCCCTACTTCATGAAGGGGCCAGCAATAATAATGGGAAACATAGGAGCAGGATGTGTGTGCATATTTTTAGTAAATATTTAGCAAGGGTGGCATTACTTGACCACTTCAATGTAATCTAAAAATATCATTGGCAAGAAATATTCAAAGCGCAAAATATTTTGGGTTGTTTCTAACCCTAATAAGTGATCGCCATAAGCTCCTCTATGGTAGTCATTCAAAAACAACTTCGCTTCATCATGAGTCAATGAAACGATGGATAATTGAGTCCACCTATCATCGATGCAAAGTGTTAGCGATGATGGGATAATTCTTAGCTAGGTGGCGAATCCATCTCCATTCATGTCATGAGAAATGTGGAGGGAACTTTAGAGTTTGGAGATATATAATAATATCTCCATTATCCTAATTCAAGCGAGTCAATAACTTTTTTATCCTAATTCAATACTTGGATCTCTGACATATGTTCGACGAAGACTAAATACTTCTTGGATTTGGCAGAAGCAAAATCCAAGTCAAACTCTTGAAGAAAAACAATCCACTTGTTGTATTTCCCACTAATTATTCGTCGAGTCAAAAAATACTGAAAATGGTTAATGTCGGCAGTGACAGTCATCTTGAAAAATAGAATATAATGACGAAGACATTGAACAACATGAAATGTTGTTAAGGCCAGTTTCTCGATGTGCAAATACTTTAGTTCAAGGAAAATTTTGTGGGCTAAATTTCTCCCATGGGCTAGTTTTCCATGATTTTCCCCAAAAAATATTCACCATTCTAAAAATGATTCGCCAAATTCTATAGGATAAAATTGTTTTGCCTTAAAAATCGCCAAAATTTTATACAAACTATATAAAAACCTTAGAAATCTGAATATTTTTACAAAAATATCGCCAAACATTTATAGTTGGCATATTAAGGACTAGTAAGATTCGCCAAGGTTTCTACATTTTAAAATAAATTTTCATCCTTAAAATTATCATTGCTTTAGTTCAGGGCCTACCAAGGTGTGACTCAAATAGAAGATGACATGCTTTTGGAGCTTATCATCCTCCTAAACTAAGACCATGTCGATTGAAGACTAAATTGTCGCGAGATACAGTAGAAAATATATATTATAATCTGGGGGGGCTAAGCAAGGGAGTTGAAACTAGAGCTTTCTTCAATGCATTGAAAGAATGTTGTGTCGAATCATCCCAACAAAATGGAACCCCCTTTTTCAATAGGTGCATAAAACCTTTTTTGATTTCATCATAGTTTAGTACAAAACATCAAAGGAAATTTTATTTTCCTTGTAGACTTTGAAGTTGACGCACTGTGCATGGGGGAGGCAACAATGTTATTGCCTCAACCTTCAAAGGGTCAACCATGATACCTTTCGTTGAAACGATAAAACCCAATAGATGTCCTGAAGTTACACAAAAGATGCACTTATGTGGATTCAAGCGAATTCAATAGTGACAACATATCTTGAAGACAAGGTGGAGGTATAACAGATGTTGTGCTCTCTTGTGAGAATGAGATGTAATATCATCCAAATAAGCCTCCACTATGTGCTTAATATCATGGAAAGAAAACATCATGGCCCGCTGAAAAGTGGCTCCAACATTTTCTAGACCAAAGGGAATTTTCTTGTATGCAAAGGTTCCCCAAGGAAAAATAAAAGTTGTCTTATGTTGGTCCTCAGACCGGATCTGTATCTAGTTATAACCAGAAAAATTGTCCATGAAAGAAAAAATCTCACTTCTTGTGCATTCGTCAAGAATTTGATTAATAAATGGCGTAGGAAAATTATCTTTAGGACAAGCTTTATTTAAATCTCAGAAATCCATGCACACTCGAATCGTACCTTGTTTCTTGTCAGCCAAAATGGGGTTAGATACCGATTTCGTCAATGGTACTAGATAGAGAAAGCCTTCTTTAAGCATCTTTTCCACCTTAGCTTTAGTTGTTGTTATTTTCTTAGGGTTTATTGGTCACAACTTTTACTGAACAAGTTTAGAGTTTGCGTAAGTTTGAATATTGTGTTCAACAATCGGAGGATCTATGCCAAGCATTTCCTCATACTACCGAGCGAAAACATCACGAAATTCCTTAAAAGTTTTGTATACCAATGAATTTCATCTTGAGAGCATTTTTCCCCGATAAAGATGTTTTCTACAACATTAGGAGTTTTATAAATGTTGATCGGAACAGTCTCTAATATATTCGTCATATTCCCCTCAGCATAGACATTGTGCTTTGCTAAGGGTTTCACTGCTTGGCTAGCGTTTCTACTCACGACTAACCTGAATTCTCTGATTTCCACATGAATGATCGCAGGGAGGAAATGCGATCGATCATGCATATCCTCCCACGGCCTTTCGGATCCAATCATTTCCTCTATAATAGCCTCTCATGAAGGCAAGACGATATCCAAACAGTCCTGCGAAGTTGAATAGTTTCATAAACTGATCGTCCTCTTCTATTAATGAAGGAGTTTGATCTAAGTCTGTGGTGACTTGTTGGATAGCTTGGTAAGTGACCTTCTTTGTGGACAATGGCATAGTCATCTCGGAATGTGTGTGACCTTCTATCGATTCAAACTGCCAGGTTAACACCTATGGATCTTATAGATACGATGTTCTGAATGAAGCTACTCTTGTAATGAAAGTCGGGAACTCAAATTTTGATAGCCGACTGGGGTGGAACGAATATAATACACCAGTGCTGGGAAATTAAAGGTAGCCATAAGCCAAGGACACATTCCAACACCAATACTCTCATTTTCTGACTGATATTTTTCAATCCATGGGACTATGGATCCTGGATTTTCCACAGTGTTAGAGCGGTTAAAATCCATCTATTCAATAGTTACAATCCTTTCCTCATGGGGAAAACATAAAATTCAAAATACTGATGACATGACGACCATCATCACATAGGTCCAAATCCTTCCTAATAACATATTATATTCGAGTGGCACATGGACTACCTCTACTTCTATGGAAATGGACTTTCCTACTAACTGAATTGGAAATGATGAAATAAGCATGTGTGGTCTAAACGATCATCCATCAAAATTGGTTAACAAAGTGGGAGAATGTGTGAGCTCTAGAGAGTCGATAGCTTTCCAACATGAAAAATAAATGACACACGTTGAAGCTCCTTCGTCAAAGACGGTCCTCCTGATCATGTGTTTCACATATATAATGTTGATTTAAAAGGCTACATGATAAGGAAGGAAAGTCCTTACATTAGTAGCATCAAAATTCATAGTGAGTTGGCTGGAAGCATCCACCACTCCGGTCACAGATAAAAATGTGGTGCGTTGTGCAGGGAAACTTTGAATAACCTCTAAAGTAGACATCACAGATGATGTTTGAGATAAATCCTCAACAATGGAATAGTTAGGTGCATATCGATCATTAGGGTTGTGTGACGCTATTTTATACACACCTTTCAATATTCGAGACATCGTTTCCTTTTCAGGTTTCTCCATGTGGAGAGATCCCTGAGGATCTGAAGTTTATTTACCTTTCAATGTCGAATCTAGATTACTATAATCATGAGATCTAGTTGATAACGTAATCTCCTCTACTTTTGTATGATTTACCATATTAACGAATGAAAAATATATTTTTGGCAGAGGTGCACTCGAAGTGCCCCCTTGGAGATTAGATGTGGAAGGTACAACTTGCATATTTTGTCTTTGTGGAAATGGATTTTCAATACAACAACTTGTGGTTATTGTTGTTGCAACTTTATCAAGCATTGGGCTTCTTCCATCTACGAGCATTGATGAGTAAGGTGATCATCCCCAAAAATCGTGCATGGGACTTTCACCTTCCTCTTTTTGTTCTTTTCCCCCTCAACATTCTTATTATCCTTTTTATCGTTGCCCCCACTACCCTTCTTTCCCTTTCCTATCTTTTTCTCTCTAGGATGTTGAGGACCATTTTGATTCTTCGATTTCATAATGTGTATATCTAAGGACTAGGTGGTAGGGGTGGTCGAGCCAAGGGTCAGACCAATTGCAATTGGTTAAATAGACAATTGATGCATCTGGTTAGAGACCATATCTACGGCTTTTATTTGTGAGGAACCGACAATACCATCATCATGTGGTCCCAATTTTGATTTTGACAAGTCGAGAGTCAACTATGTTGCATTGGGCATGATCTCATCGAGCATACCTAATTGGGAGTAAGTTAACTCCAAATGTTGTGCTCTAAAGATTGTTTGTTATTTTGTAAACCACCCCTAAAGTTGAAACATCCTTGGATATATAAGGAATTAATGACTTTAGGAACCATTCCAAGAAAATTTATGGGGGGACCGTGGCTTTGTTCAAACTCTTATGTCTCCTCCATTCCTGGATATGATCATAGATGTGTGTAGCTTTATCTTGTTCAAAGTTAGCTAAAAATTTTGTACCAGCATCATATTGGACAGGGAGTTGGGAGTGATTGAGGAAAACCATGGCTACATCACCAAACGTTGTGTACTTTTACCTCTCCAGTTCTATATACCATTTAGTGGCACGTCTAGTGAGGGTGCATTGGAACAATTGTAACCAGATCGAGTCATTGTTCAACGAATTAGGAGCACCATAAGAGAAATTTCATTACATAATCTTGTGGGTCTTCACCATTCTTTCCTTTGAAATTTGGTATATTAGAAGGTAGTTTGGTGGGGATCGCAGGCCAAATCAATTCATGAAAAATCAAGTCATTCATCAAATTTGACAAATCTGGCAAATGAAGAGTTGTCAGAAAGGGTAGCCTAGGCCACGACACCGACTTTGGCAGCTTGAAAAGAAGTTCATGGATTAAAATTGGCACCGTGTTTCCATGAAGAGTTTGGGGATGAGTCAGAGCCTTGGGTGAAACCTTTCTTCTTGTTAAATGGAAGAAAACTCCCACCCATCTGATTCTTGAATGGAAAAGTAGGATTCCCCCCTTCAGATCCTCCTTGCAAGTGAAAACCTCCCTGTATGGGGTTACACTGACCGAGAAAGGGGCTTCCCCCTGAAGGCATCCCTTGTGAAGGGAAGTACCCTTGCATGGGATTCCACTGATGTTGAAAGGGGTTTCCCCTTTCCAACACTACAGACGTGGTGAAAGGATTACTCCCAAACCCACAATATAATGTGAACAGGGTCGAGGTGGATGGCATGCTAGCAGATTGGAATCCACTACCCATAGAAGCACCTCATCCCCCAAAGGGGTTAGGGTCAGAAGACTGGAATGCCCCACTCCCGATAGATGGGAACGACGAAGGGATATGACCTCTACCCCAAGGAGGATTCACTTCAACTTATTTAGGGGGAAGACTTTGAATTATCCTTGATCAACGACTTTGAGTTTTCAGCTTTAGGTGACCACCTACGCACCTTCCTAAGCAATTCTACAATCATTAAGCACACCACTAGAAAATCCATAATAGTAAAAACAATCACAAACAAGATTTTCAATATCCCGACTAAGGTGGATTAGGTCCTAAAATTGTAATATTAACAAAGTCGGGTAAGGACCTTTTGAAAGGAGGCACTAGTTGATTAAGTCTCGTGGACTGATGAACGAAGGAGTGAGAAGTAGTTATCCCGACCTCCACTAACCATCCTTATATGGTGCAAGTACCCAAGCTTCGTGGGGAAACCTCCAACAGTAATGAAAAGTGTGATAGGAAATATGCCCTGGGTACCACGGGAAACCCCCCACAATCACCTTTGAGATCCCTAGGAAACGAAACTAAGGTCACCAACACACAATCAATGTCTAGGGGGTACATTCGAAATTCAGGAGTGGAAGTATGGGAAGGGTAACTAAGCTCGAAGCTCTTCTAGAGGACTATCTACAAAAGGGCCAGTGTCACTTCAAAAAATCTCAAACTAGGTATGGAGCTTCCATAGGATTGACAGCAAGAGGGACAATGACACTTCAAGAAAAATTCAACCAGGTTCAAAATTCATAGAGGATTGACACTAGATGAGTCAGTGTCACTTCAAAAGAAAACCCCAAACATGCTCAATCCACTATGCTCAGTTAATCCTTGGAGGTGTTATATCCTTGACTCTCCCTTGTGTGACCTCGTGTTTGAATCCTGTGTGAGAGGAGCTTCCCAGCTATACCTATGTGAAATTGGGTTTTTCACTCCCTAGCTCAAACTCCTAATTTTGTTTTCTAGCCTTAGAGAAACAAACTCTCCAACCTAAACCAAGGCCCTAGCCAAAAACTAGTATGTTTACCCTATAAAATGAAAATGTCTAGTTATTTTTAGTAAGCGTTCATTTTATGGGTTGTTATTTACTCAAAAGGGTTATGGATGAAACTAGATGGTGTTTTCACAGACTCAGCAAAAAAACACTTAAGAACACAAAAAGCAAGATGCAGTTTCTTCACTGAAAAATGAGTGCAACAATGCTTCAAATCAAGAAAAACAAACTCTTTCTTTTATAATCTTTTCAAAAATTAAACTCTCTTTGTTATCATATGGAATATCTTAAATCACTTTGCAATGCAAACCTAAAATACTCTTTGAATGGAAATGCAAAACAAAGTGCAAAGGAACTTTGCAGACGATATTTATTTTCTTTGATAAAAGGCTATTGTAACTGAAACCAACAACTATCAAAGAAAGCAAAATGCATAAAGACCTGAGTGCTAGTAAGCAAGTTTTTTTCTTTAAAATTTCAAAGGCAAGGGAATAAGAGAAGAATGACCAGCAACCAAGTTGTTTGGTCTTTTTTGTTACTCAAAGAAACAAAATGCGACTATGATGCAATTTTTATCTTTTCTTTTATGAACAAAGGAAAATGAGTAAAACGGAAGAAAGGAAACAATCTATAATTATTGGAATACAACAATCAACTGGAAACTAATCCTAGCCACACAAAACTAACCTTTCGACCCACCTAAAGAACTTTATAAAAAAAATACTAACCTAATAAAAAGCAAGAACTTTTAACATGACTTCAAATTTTTCAGAGACTTAACACAACAATCAAAGACAAAAGAAAACCAAGAAGGATCAGAACACACTGAACATCCAACTTAGATCCTCCCAAAACTGAGGAAAGTCATAAAGACCAAGTTCTCCAACAGATACACGATTGTGTACACAAAGAATAATGTACATACACTATTCAAACAAAGGAAAATCACATATATACTTTATTCAAGTAGAGACAAAGTGTGTATGGCTTAGCAATACTCAAAGAAAGATACTTCAACCCCAAAGGGAAGCTTCTAGAAACTCAAGAAAATTTTATGATATGGAAAATGATTTGAAAGAAATTCTAGAAAACATGAAAATTACAGAAATCAAGACAACACAAGAACCCTAAAACCGACCCAAACTAGGAGAAAAGATCCCCAGTATGGTTGCCAATTTTGTTATGGGATTTTTACCATGTGACCTTGGGTCTGTGTCACAACAGATCCTAACCATATTTAAAAGACAAACCCGACCCTCACACACAAAAACTTACAATAAAAATAACTACTTGGGAGAGAGAATAGAATACCTCACACCTTGTATCCAAACATTTGATGTAGTTCCTCTCTCTCGACCTTTGATTTGCTCATGATCTCTCCCTGTACCAACCTGCAAAAGGAGATCAAGCCTATACTGCAACAAGGGAGTTATGAAACCAAGTTACACATGTAATGTGAAAATTCAAATATGTAAAGCAAGTTAACATATATAAATAGATTGAAAAAAA
>JASDQU010208457.1:30465-41112 GCA_032191745.1 Picea mariana | reverse complement strand
CAAACCCAAATCATGAGTGGCATAGTTTCTTTCATGCTCCTTCAACTTCCTTGATTCATAACATATAACAAACCTATTTTGATTGAGGACTCCACTAAGTCCATCTTTACATGCATTTGTGCATACAATGAAGTCTTCATTTGGGTCTGTTATCCTTAATATTGGAGCACTTGTTAATAATTGTTTCAAGTGTTGGAAATTATTTTCGCAATCCAATGTCCACTGAAACTTCACACCCTTTCTTTGCAAGGAAGTAATTGGGTGTGCAATCTTTGAAAATCCTTCTATAAATCTCCTATAGTATCCTGCAAGGCCCATGAATGATCTCACCTCTGTCACATTCTTTGGCAGTTCCCATTCTCTAATGGCTTCTATCTTCTCAGGATCCACTACTATCCCATCCTTTCAAATGATATGACCCAAATAGTGAATTTGCTTCTGATAAAATGAGCACTTTCTCAATTTGGCATACAATTGATTCTCCCTTAATAATTGAAAAACCATCCTTAAATGATTTTCATGCTCTTCCTCTGACTTGGAATATATGAGAATGTCATCCAAAAAGACAATGACAAACTTGTCTAAATATTCTCAGAAAACATCATTAATTAAGCACATGAAAATAGTTGGTGCATTTGAAAACCCAAATGGAACCACTGTGAACTCATAATGACCATACCTTGTCCTGAAAGCGGTCTTGTTGATATCTTCCTCTTTAATCCTTCCCTAATGGTATCTTGGCTTGAGATCTATCTTTGAAAAGATCTTTGCATCCTTCAATTGAACAAAAAGATCATCAATCATTGGCAAAGGATACTTGTTCTTAACAGTCACTTTATTCAACTGTCTGAAATCAATGCACAATCTTAATGTTCCGTCTTTCTTATTCACAAACAAGACCGGGACACCCCAAGTTGACACACTTGGGTGTATATACCCCTTCTTCAGAAGCTCTTCAAGTTGCATTTGCAACTCCTTTAGCTCTGGCGTACTCACTCTGTAAGGAGTCTTTGACACTGGAGCTGCTCCAGGCATTATATTTATAGAGAAATCAATGTCCCTCCTTGGGGGTAGTCCTAGTACCTCCTTGAACACATCTTCAAAATCTTCCAGGAATGCATAATATTCCAAATTTGGCACCTTATCTTTAGGTGTCTCCTTCATATGAGCTACAAATATTTGACACCCTTTTCTGTAACATTTCTTCAGCTACAATGCTGAAATCTCTCTGATGGTTACTATCCTTGGAATTCTCTACACTTTCCTTAGTTTCCCTTCCTCATACAAGCAAGTAAATTCTTTTTTATGACAGTCTAGGAGAGCATAATGTTGGTTCAACCAATCCATCCCAATTAGACAGTCATAGGAACCTAAAGGAAAGATGTTCAAATCTACACGGGTGTTCATTCCATTTATGTCCATAATACATGACTTAACCATATCATTAACTTTTTTTTTGTTCCTGTAGCCAGCCGCACCAACCAAGATTTTCCATGCTTGCTTCTTGGCAAATGCAAACTTTCCACCATCTTAGGATCTATATAACTTTGACTAACTCCTTAATCAATTAAAATATCAATGGTTTGGTTGTTGATCATACCTTCCACTTCAATCATATGTGACTAATACTCTGCTTGCTTGTTGTCCAGGGCTGCATAGATCCTGGGTACATTTCTGCCCATGTCCTCCACTGTTTCGGCTTGTTGTACATTGTGAACAGTCCTCCCTTTTTCACCTCTGTGAGGACAATATCTGAACATGTGATCCCCTTTACAACCCCAACATTGAATAGGTGGTTGCCTTGGCCTTTGACTCCCTGTCTCAATTGTTCTGGGTTCTTTAGGAGTTTGTTGTCCCTGAGGATTGTTTCTGAAGAATGGTGGCTTATATCCCTTATTCCTCTGATCCACCTTAAATTTATTTTCATCTTCCCAAGATTTTTGGAATGTTGGCCTTGATTTTTGTTGATCATATAGGCATTTATCTCGCCTTATGGTATCCTCCAATGTCTTTGGGTCATCATACTATATTTTTTCACTGATAAATGATGGCAATCCACTCAAATACATTTGAATCTTCACTGTCTCATCCTTGATGAAAGAGACATACTTCAGCAGTTCTAAAAAAAATCTCTCATATTGATCAATGGTCATACTCCCAAGCTTGAATTCAAAGAACTCTTTCATTTTCTTCTCGTGGTATCTCTTAGTCAATTATTTCTTCTCAAAATACCTCTTGAATTCCCTCCAACACTTTTCTCTTTAATGTGTTGCACCTGCACAAGCTGATCCCACCACATGGATGTCTTTCCCTTGAGTTGATAGATGGAAATTCTACCCTCTACATGAGAAGAATAATTATGCAATTGAAAATACTTTCTCATGCCCAGTAGCCATGTCTCTACATCTTCATTCTTCTTGTGTTCACCGTCAAAAGTAGGAGGTTTGATTTTCTTCATTTCTCCTCGTAGTTCATCCACCCCATAACTCTTATGCTTCCTGACAGGGGATGGACTTGGGCTATTGTTTTCCCTCTTATTGGAATTCCTTGGGGAGTGATGGTGATGTCTTCTAACACTTCTTGATTTTCTTTTCTCATCATGAGACTTGTGACTTCTCAATTTGCTCGAGCCACTCTCCTTATCCAATTTCTTTTCTATTATGTTCAAGCTCTGTAATAACTTCATGTTGAAGTCATACTGATGCTCCTTGTCTCTTATAAGCTATTCATTATCAGCCTTATGTATTTGGACATCCTTCTGCAAATTTTTAATGGTCTCTGCCATATTCATGTTTTCATTCCTTTCTTCTCCATGTCCATTGGAGTTTGTTCCTTCAATGCTCAAATCGACATCCATCCCTCTGACTTCATCTTCCTGGTTGTAATTCCCTTGTGCATCTTCCATTACTCTGGACCCTAAGATGATCTTGATCTAGTTGTTGTTAACTCTGCAAAATGTGCAGCCAACAAAACTTTGTCAGGCTAATTGTTTCAACAATTTCATGAAAATATGAACCATTATGGTTCAATAATATATATCATAATTCTTTCTTCTGATTTCCTAGAAATTTGAATGCCTTGATCATTTTTCTGGATGGATAATTATATTCCACTATCCAAGGCCTTTCCAACGCCTGCTCACATGCTCAATTCCGAATCTTGAGCAGAAAGTTATGGCTCCATGGAGCTAGTTCGGTCTTATAATTTACCCTTCACTATTTTTGTTGTGTCTTTCTCATAAAATCTCTATTTGATGAACAATTTACACCATTAGAAAGATCTATCCAAACTATTTTATTTAAGCTACAGAGACAGAGTTTGCCTTGCCACACTTTGTTCTCATGGTTTTTTTAGTTTCTAAAAATGCTCTTAAGGCCCTAAAAAAGGCGTTGCAAAAAGGTGATGTTCAAACGATATAAAATGTCACGGAAATTCGTTGGTTTTATGTTGTGCTTCATCCTTCAAACAACTTCACGCACACAAATTTCAATCTGTGCACCCATATTTACCATGTGTTGCAACATCACAAAGTAAATCATGCTTCGCGCACTTTAAAACCATTGTGTATCACTTCTTTGTCACCCCAATAACTTGTGCGCACTTTAAAACCACTGTGTATCACTTCTTTGTCGCCCCAATAAATTGCGCACACTTTTGTCTCGCGCGCCAATATCTACCACGTGCAGTTTTGGTTCTTGCACTATTACCCGTTGCGCGTAGTTTTTTTTTTTTTTTTTAGTATTGCACGCAGTATTCTATGTGCAATTCACTCTATGTGTTGCACCATGCCGAGTGTAGTATGTCTCCACCGCGCATCATGATGCAGGAGCATCTCTCCATGTCGGCTAGCCAGCCACGTCAATGGATTCAAATCGCGTGTTCAAGAGAGGCGCAGCCCTCGTTTTCAATTTTGAAATTGAATGTAATTAAATGTTTTAGGCTGTTGAGCCGAAAGGTCGTGCTTTGCACAGGCGTAGAAGTAGGTAGGCCTTTAATGCTTTGAAGGCTAATATCTAGATCCAATTTGTGGACTAGATAGCCCATTCAATGTAATTGAATAGGGTAGGTGAGTTTGGAGGAAAGAGATCGAAGATCCCCTCATGTAAAAGATCAATTTTGGATCTCATTTTGGAAAATAGTGGGAGTATGCACAAGAGAGAGAGAGAGAGTGCAAGAGAAGGAGCCGAGACCTTGTTACAGGCCATGCTTAGGAACACCTTGTAAAAACAGGCATTTTCCATTTAATACAAAGACAACAATTTTTCTTTCATATTTCCTATGTTGAATGAATGTCTATGTGTGTTCTATTTATGTTGTAGATGTATGCTATAGGTTTTCATTTGCAAGGAGTTGTTTGATTTTCAGGCTTGAGGGGTTCTTTTTGGTTTCATGCTAGGAGGGCATGACAAAGTACTGCGGTCTCTGAATACCAGTGCACAGAAGCACTTCTGAACTCTACGGATTCAGACAAAGACGTGTCAGGTGGGCACAGAAGCTAAAATCATCAACTTGAGGAAGACCTGTGAGGTTACTGAACACCTCAAGAGGCAAGGTTGTGGAGAAGCAGTTGCAGACAGAAACTCTCTTTGAGTTATGTAGAGCTCTGCCAAGTGGGCATTGAGCAAGTGAAAGGAGTGCACAGAAGAACTCTACTGTGAGTTCAGAAGAAGACAGAAGCTCTGAGGAGTTATGTAAAGCTCTGTCAGGTGGGCATTGAGCCAGTGCAAGGAGTGCACAGAGGAAGAACTCTGCTGTGAGTTCAGAAGAAGACAGTAACTCTGTTGTGAGTTCTGTAAAGCTCTGCCAGGTGGGCATTGAGCCAGTGCAAGGAGTGCACAAAGGAAGAACTATGTTGGGAGTTCGTAAGAATCAAGAATCAATGAGGATTATTGAGACTCTACCAGGAGAGCATTGAGTAAGTGCCAAAGCACACAGAAGGAACTCTTTGAGTTCAGAGATTGAAGAAGAATCCACTGAAGGATCTTCGCAGGGTTGTTGAACACCCTGAAACACTTAGCAAGAGGTTACTTGAGTGAAGGATAGCCAGGAGGGCATCCAAGTTCTCCATCTGCAGGAGAAGGGAAAAAGGATAAAATCCCTTAGAGGCCTAAGTATCTGAAAATCTCAGAAGAGATAGCATTGTGCATGTGAAGACTCTAAGAGGAGTGCAGAAGTCATAGAACTATTTGAAGGGTTCGAGGTTCCCTAAAGCTCGGGAGAAGCAGCGTTTTTATATGCACAGGTGAGGACTCACGTCGAAGAGCTCGCAGGTAAAGGAGAACAAAGGTTGAGGCCTTTGACAATTGGAAATTCTTCCAAGTCCAGGAAGAAAGTGTGTGCAAGCTCGGGAGGAGAAACATCTGTCGTCGGATGATCCGAAGATATCTGAACCATTGAAAGGTTTCCATGTCCAGGAGGCAGTGCAGGAGGAGCGCACAAGAGAGATGATCTGAACCATCAGATATCGAGCGAACAATTGTCAGCCGTTAGATCTAACAGGAGATGCACAGGGGTTAAACCTTCGTGAACAGCAAAGTGAAAGTCCCAAAGGAGTGCTGTATCGGGATTTCGGTGTTTAGAAGTTCGGAGGTCCGGAGGACGAAAGTCCAGGCACTCGACATCAGAAGACTTGAAATAGCGAAAAGGGATATGAGTCATCCGTTTGCGGAAGGACAGGTGTCGTGAGATCCTCTCTATCGGGGATTCAGACATCGGGAGTCAGAGAAGGAAGTCTCTTGACTTCGTAGCTGGTGAAGTTGCGAGAAGATCAGGACCGTCCATCTGAGGAGGACAGGTGGCAGAGATCAAGGGATCTCGCGAACTCAGAGGTTCACAAGGTGAGAGCCCAAAGGTTGGGTGCTCCAAGTCACAAAGTTGCGAAATCGTGAGGAGAAAGGATAGTCATTGGATCCAGGTCAAGGGAGGACTGTTGGATCGGAGCCTCATCACGCGTATCACGCATTCGAAGGTTCGGAGGTTGAGAGGACCTGGTCTTGACTGCAGAAGTCGCAAAGTGCTAAGAGCTGAGGCACGAGTGTGGACACGTGGTAGAACCACAAGATGGGGCCCGTGTAATTGACAGGTGAATATGCGTCAACTGGAGAAAGGAGTCAACACTCCGTTGACTTCTCGCGTCTCAGGGATTCGTGGGATAAGAGTACGAGAGCTCGACGCTACAACTCGCGAAGTGGCGAGTTGTGAGAAGTGCAAATGGAAGGTCAACCCTCGTTGACTTTCAAGTATAGAAGGTTCACACGGGAAGAGCAAGGAGGCTCAACCCTTCGACTTGCGAAGTCGCGACGGGAGCTAGCGCTTAGCCTAGCTAGTGGTCACACGCAGAGGGAACCGACAGAAGGGAGCTATACCCATTTCATGATCTCAGGTATTGCGAGATTGGGAAGGAAGAGTTATGAGTTTCAACTCGCGAACTCGTGAGATTGTGAGTTGCGACAAGCACCTTTGGGATTAGGCCTTGGTCATAGCGTTGTGGTTGCACGGAGAAGGTGGAGCTCAAACCTAGTGTTGTTCGCATAGGGAAGCTTCTGAAAAGGACCTGTGGATCGATAACTGGAGATTCCAGTAGGGAATCGAAAGAGCCGCTTCGGCTCAGGAAAGTGATTGAACGATACCGAGAGCGGACTTCGGCCCGAGGGTCAGAAGGGGGTCTACATCACATCAATACTCTGTGTGCACCACACTAAACTGTTGTGCGACAACATATACCCATATTGCACGCACACCAACCAACTCCTCTACGCTCTACCAATACTGCATACATCCTACGTGCCATTGTTATGTGTGTGTACTCCACACAATGTTAAATTTAGTGTGTGCTCTGGTACACCAATATTTTTCCGTGCAGCGCCAAAATTTTCCACGCACACCCTCACACCATATTTTTCCGCTTGGTACTAAATTTTTATCACGCACACCCATACGCTATCATTTTTTCGCGCAGCACCAAAATTTAATGCGTGCATCAGCACGCCAATACCTTGCCACACAGTGTCGAATTTTACCTATCCTGAGATTTTCAATGCGCCACTTGGATTTTTGGTGCACCCAACTGCGCACATTCACCTTTATGCGCATCGATTCCTCGTGAATTCCACTGCAAAAATTGGGCCTTTTCCCAATTCTCCATAGACATTCTGGAACTATGAAATTCATTCAATTTCACCCCGATAACACCAACTCAACCTCTGTAACAATAGATCGTTGTGGGTTGACATTTCTGGAACGAATTTGTTTTCCCAAAATCAATTCACGAATTGGGAATTTTAATTATAAAACTGGCTCCAACTGTCACAGATTCATTGTAACTTCAAATTCGACCAATTCTAGGTCTGAATTTGATAGAACAAATATGAAATCAGTAATATCTCATCACTTGGCTAAATTTCTCCATTTTCTCATGAATTCAACCACAGAAATTGGGGCTTTTCCCCATTTACGCCCAGTTGTTGTTACTTTTTACCATGGACATTCTACAAACTGAAATTTGGCCACTTCGAAATAAATCCTCTTGTGACATTTTTCTTCAACTCGACCTTCTCGGCCCATCCAGGCTCAACTCGACCTTCTCGGCCCATCCAGGCTACGCTACACCAGAGAACTCTTACGTTCTCTCTACGGAACATACTGTAACATACCCAGCTTCTACTCTGAGCTATGCCACATAAATTTTCTAACTACATGCAATTAAAAATATACACACCCAGAACTCTTGCGGAAGACTTATATATAAAATGTAATCATACAAATACATATGTAAATGCACGAATCCACACTGAATAATAGTAAACACATACATGCAGCATATACAGGAAATACCCATAAAAATAAACACATAAATAACAATGCAGCATGTAAATTTATCACACAATTGGCACTTATCTTGGTAAGAATGTCACCAACTGAGTGCAAGCCTTTTACGAACCTCCCAGCCTTAGACCACACTATTCATCACTCTCAAGAGTGAGTCACCCCCGAGCTGGGACTAAACTCCACTCAGGGTAAAGGGATTTCTAACCAGGGTAAAGGCTCATGGAAAACAAGAAAGACTCTGTCACAGGTGCCTACTCAAACTAATACCCTACAGTCTCTCATTCCCCACATGTTTATCCCACCCCAGGAAGTGTGCCCCTTCTCTGCTCAACAGTCCTTCGGCTGCCCCACTTCCCTTCCAGGACTTCAGCAACAGGACGGACAGGAAGTCTCAAAGCCCTGTAGTTGTAGTTTAGCACTTTCAAGAAATCAATTCCCAACAATTCTCTCACCCAAAGAGAAATTGCTCACGGGCTTGAAAACCTTCTTCTTCAATATCCCATGGGCCTGACAACCCGCTTCTTCAGTATCCCACAGGCCTGACAACCCGCTTCTTCAGTCCAACTTCCCAACTAACCAGCTACACCGACCTCTGTGGCCATGGATACAAGCTCAGTATAGTGACAGAAAGTATGGAGGATAACTGACTGCATGAGTGAAAATGGTCATGGAATCATGGTTGAATGATGGAAAAGATGATCGTAAGACTGATGGGGTGATCCGAAATCGGATCCAGAAGCCTGATAGGGCTTGAAAAATGCTCAAAAATTAAAGTGATCGGAATGCGACGAAACCTATGCCATTTCGTCCGTCTCGTCTTCCTGATTTCAGTGGTATATTTACTTTGTCAAACGGGCTCTGTATGGAGAAGATATCGCGTTCTGTCCGAAAATCCAAACAGGAAAAAAAGGGGATGATTGTACAGTCTGTACAGTCCACGTGTCATGCTGACTGTGCAGAACGTATGGTCCATACAGGTGATGTGGAAGCCTCAGATGACAACACGTGGCAGAACGTGGCAGGTTGATTGGCGTACGGATGGACCAATGCAGAGGTGACACGTGTCACCACTGTAAGGGTGACACGTGGCACAGATGACAGGTGGCAGTACGGTCGACAAGTGGCAAGCACGTGGGCCAATCAGTGGTTGACACATGGCATATAATGGTTGGTTGTTAAGGTGCCACATGGCCCAGTCATGGGCTGCCACGTGGCACCCCGTGATTAGTTGTTGGTTTTATATGTAAAATTGTTATGGCGTGCACAGGAGTCGAACGGGCAACCTCCCGACCGGGCAGAGGACTGGCAGGACCGGGCTAACCGCCCGGCCCATGGGTGGACCTTATTATACATCCGGCGTAAAATTTATTTATGTTAATTTGAAACTTAATGCGGAGGCGGAAAGGGTCGGGGCTTAGCCCCAGCCCTTGGTTTCATTTCTCGGTGCAAACCACATAACATGACCATGACCTTACCATTGGCACAGGGGGTGTATGGATAGGGCTCAGCCCTTGGGTTTCGGCGCCATCTCGTAACCACTGCCACAGGATCGGGAGCCGATCCAACAGAGCGCGCGGAAGGTTACAACAGTTAGGCCACGGGATATATGGTTGCCAAGAAAACCGGGAGCTAGCGCCGAAAAGGGGGGGCCAGCGCACAGCCCTTTGGGCTAGCGCTTGGCCACATGTCCTTCAATATGACCATTCCAGAGGGTGTGTGCACATGGAATCAAGGGTTTCACCCAATAAATTTATAACAAAGTGGGTTTGTTATTTAGTTTTGGGTTTTTTTATGGTTAATAAACCTATTTTTAATGGATTTTCTCCATTTTGGGGGGATATTGGGTATTTTTGTAGCCTAAATTTTGGGAGGAAGCTGGAGATGAGCAACCAACTTCAAAGCTATATAAACCAGGCCTATTTGAGGCCATAGGACAGCATTCAGAGTAGATTTATGCTGAAGAGAAGCCAAGCCAAAGCCATTTTGATGCAGAGAAGATTTTGAGGAGCAGACGTTGTCGAACCATTTCTGGGAGCTCCAAATTTTCGTTTTGCGTGTCGTTTTCTTTGTAGGGTTCTAGAGATCTAGAAGAACATGACCAGATTAGTCTTGTATCCATTTGGCACTGCAGTGATGTACTTTTTATCTTTTGAATAGAAATAAAGAAGCCTCCCCCACAGAGACAAAGGCCCGGAGACATAGGCAAAGTTGTGCCGAACTCCGTTATCAATCTGCATGTTATGGTTTGTTGTCTATTATTTCATTTCAGATATGCATATGTGTATATGGCTGTCATAATTCCTCTTCTTTCCTCATTCTTTCACTAAGTTTCTCAAATGGTTAATTAACGCATGCAAGATTAAAACTCAACCAGAGTCATTAAAAGATCCGACGGATCAAGTGGTATCAGAGCTAGTTGACGTTTGGATTTGAGTTTTGCATGTTAACCAGGGAAAAGCTACAGCGTGGTGAAGGCGAGCTTGTTGCAGAGAATCCATTTATTGGATTGAGAAAGAGAGCTTCTCACAGCAAGAAGATGGCATCGGAAGAAGGGATTTCTCAAGATGAGAAAGAGTTCCGGAAAACATTCCTTGCTATGTCGGAGATGGTGAAAGTTTTGTACGAGGATTACCTAGAACGAAAGAGACCAGTTTTGGGTGATTCTTCAAAGGGAAAAAGTGAAGAGGAAGAGGACCATCCTCAGATTCCTCCTTCACCTCCATCAACACCTCCTTCTTCTCCTTCTTCTTCTTCAAGTTCAAGTTCTAAATCTAGTGGAAAGAAAAATGTTCATAAGAATAAACATGAAATGCCATTGTT
>JASDQU010208457.1:19291-30382 GCA_032191745.1 Picea mariana | reverse complement strand
GATTGTTTATTTATTACTGCTCATTATTTGATAATAATTCTACATTGATATAACATTTGAAGAAAAAGGATTATAATTACGTTATTATTGATTCACCCCCCCTCTCAGTAATCCAACAGTAGTTTTGTCACTAAATCCTTGTATTGTAAATCTGATTTAGCAGTCTCTATAATAATGTGTTTCAAATCTGATTGATACATGATAATGGATGTAGCATGCATTTCATGCACTCTTCCATTGAGTGCATTAGCCACTTTTTTCTCTTTCCCCTTGATATGGTTTATATCAAATTCATATTCGCTTAGAAATTCTAACCATCTGCTTTGCCTAGCATTTAAAGTTGGTTGATCAAACAAATATTTTAGACCATTGTGGTCTGTCCTCATCTCAAACCTTTTCCCCATGAGGTATTGTCTCCATTTCCTCAAGGCATGTACTATGGCTGTCAAACCCAAATCATGAGTGGCATAGTTTCCTTCATGCTCCTTCAACTTCCTTGATTCATAACATATAACAAACCTATTTTGACTAAGGACTCCACTAAGTCCATCTTTACATGCATCTGTGCATACAATTAAGTCTTCATTTGGGTCTGTTATCCTTAATATTAGAGCACTTGTTAATAATTGTTTCAAGTGTTGGAAATTCTTTTCGCAATCCAATGTCCACTAAAACTTCACACCCTTTCTTTGCAAGGAAGTAATTGGGTGTGCAATCTTTGAAAATCCTTCTATAAATCTCCTATAGTATCTTGCAAGGCCCATGAATGATCTCACCTCTGTCACATTCTTTGGCAGTTCCCATTCTCTAATGGCTTCTATCTTCTCAGGATCCACTGCTATCCCATCCTTTGAAATGATATGACCCAAATAGTGAATTTTCTTCTGATAAAATGAGCACTTTCTCAATTTGGCATACAATTGATTCTCCCTTAATAATTGCAAAACCATCCTTAAATAATTTTCATGCTCTTCCTCTGACTTGGAATATATGAGAATGTCATCCAAAAAGAATGACAAACTTGTCTAAATATTCTTAGAAAACAGCATTAATTAAGCACATGAAAACAGCTAGTGCATTTGAAAACCCAAATGGAACCATTGTGAACTCATAATGACCATACCTTGTTCTGAAAGCGGTCTTGTTGATATCTTCCTCTTTATTCCTTCCCTGATGGTATCCTGGCCTGAGATCTATCTTTGAAAACATCTTTGCATCCTTCAATTGAACAAAAAGATCATCAATCATTGGCAAAGGATACTTGTTCTTAACAGTCACTTTATTCAACTTTCTGAAATCAATTCACAATCTTGATGTTCCATATTTCTTATTCACAAACAATACTGGGGCACCCCAAGTTGACACACTTGGGTGTATATACCCCTTCTTCAGAAGCTCTTCAAGTTGCATTTGCAACTCCTTTAGCTCTGGCGTACTCACTCTGTAAGGAGTCTTTGACACTGGAGCTTCTCCAGGCATTAGATTTATAGAGAAATCAATGTCCCTCCTTGGGGGTATTCCTAGTACCTCCTTGAACACATCTTCAAAATCTTCCAGGAATGCATAATATTCCAAATTTGGCACCTTATCTTTAGGTGTCTCCTCCATATGAGCTACAAATATTTGACACCCTTTTCTGTAACATTTCTTCAGCTACAATGTTGCAATCTCTCTGATGGTTACTGTCCTTGGAATTCTCTGCACTTTCCTTAGTTTCCCTTCCTCATCCAAGCAAGTAAATTCTTTTTTATGACAGTCTAGGAGAGCATGATGTTGGTCCAACCAATCCATCCCAATTAGACAGTCATAGGAACCTAAAGGAAAGATGTTCAAATCTGCAAGGGTGTTCATTCCATTTATGTCCATAAGACATGACGTAACCATATCATTAACTTTTTTTTTGTTCCTGTAGCCAGCCACACCAACCAAGATTTCCCATGCTTGCTTCTTGGCAAATGCAAACTTTCCACCATCTTAGGATCTATATAACTTTGACTAACTCCTGAATCAATTAAAATAGCAATGGTTTGGTTGTTGATCATACCTTCCACTTCAATCATATGTGACTAATACTCTGCTTGCTTGTTGTCCAGGGCTGCATAGATCCTGGGTACATTTCTGCCCATGTCCTCCACTGTTTCAGCTTGTTGTACATTGTGAACAGTCCTCCCTTTTTCACCTCTGTGAGGACAATATATGAACATGTGATCCCCTTTACAACCCCAACATTGGATAGGTGGTTGCCTTCCCCTTTGACTCCCTGTCTCAATTGTTCTGAGTTCTTTAGGAGTTTGTTGTCCCTGAGGATTGTTTCTGAAGAATGGTGGCTTATATCCCTTCTTCCTTTGATCCACCTTGAATTTATTTTTGTCTTCCCAAGCTTTTTGGAATGTTGGCCTTGATTTTTTTTTATCATATAGGCATTTATCTCGCCTTATGGTATCCTCCAATGTCTTGGGGTCATCATACTATATTTTGTCACCGATAAATGATGGCAATCCACTCAAATACATTTGAATCTTCATTGTCTCATCCTTGATGAAAGAGACATACTTCAGCAGTTTTAAAAACCTTCTCTCATATTGATCAATGGTCATACTCCCAAGCTTGAATTCAAAGAACTCTTTCATTTTCTTCTCGTAGTATCTCTTAGTCAAGTGTTTCTTCTCAAAATACCTCTTGAATTCCCTCCAACACTTTTCTCTTTAATGTGTTGCACCTGCACAAGCTGATCCCACCACATGGATGTCTTTCCCTTGAGTTGATAGATGGAAATTCTACCCTGTACATGAAAAGAATAATTATGCAATTGAAAATACTTTCTCATGCCCAGTAGCCATGTCTCTACATCTTCATTCTTCTTGTGTTCATCGTCAAAAGTAGGAGGTTTGATTTTCTTCATTTCTCCTCGTAGTTCATCCACCCCATAACTCTTATGCTTTCTGATAGGGGATGGACTTGAGCTGTTGTTTTCCCTCTTATTGGAATTCCTTGGGGAGTGATGGTGATGTCTTCTAACACTTCTTGATTTTCTTTTATCATCATGAGACTTGTGACTTCTCAATTTGCTCGAGCCACTCTCCTTATCCAATTTCTTTTCTATTAGGTTCAAGCTCTGTAATAACTTCATGTTGAAGTCATCCTACTGCTCCTTGGCTCTTATAAGCCGTTCATTATCAGCCTTATGTATTTCGACATCCTTCTGCAAATTTTTAATGGTCTCTTCCATATTCATGTTTTCATTCCTTTCTTCTCCATGTCCATTGGAGTTTGTTCCTTCAATGCTCAAATGGACATCCATCCCTCTGACTTCGTCTTTCTGGTTGTAATTCCCTTGTGCATCTTCCATTACTCTAGACTCTAAGATGATCTCGATCTAGTTGTTGTTAACTCTACAAAATGTGCAGCCAACAAAACTTTGTCAGGCTAACTGTTTCAACAATTTCATGAAAATATGAACCATTATGGTTCAATAATATATATCATAATTCTTTCTTATGATTTCCTAGAAATTTGAATGCCTTGATCATTTTTCTAGATGGATAATTATATTCCATTGTCCAAGGCCTTTCCAACGCCTGCTCACATGCTCAATTCCGAGTCTTGAGCAGAAAGTTATGGCTCCATGGAGCTAGTTGGGTCTTATAATTTACCCTTCACTATTTTTGTTGTGTCTTTCTCATAAAAGCTCTGTTTGATGAACAATTTACACCATTAGAAAGATCTATCCAAGCTATTTTATTTAAGCTACAGAGACAGAGTTTGCCTTGCCACACTTTGTTCGCATGGTTTTTTGAGTTGTTAAAAATGCTCTTAAGGCCCTAAAAAAGGCGTTGCAAAAAGGTGATGTTCAAACGATATAAAACGTTACAGAAATTCGTTGGTTTTATGTTGTTTTTCATCCTTCAAACAACTTCACGCACACAAATTTCAATCTGTGCACCCATATTTACCATGTGTTGCAACATCACAAAGTAAATCATGCTTCGCGCACTTTAAAACCATTATGTATCACTTCTTTGTTGCCCCAATAACTTGCGCGCACTTTAAAACCACTGTGTATCACTTCTTTGTCGCCCCAATAAATTGTGCACACTTTTGTCTCACGCGCCAATATCTACCGCATGCAGTTTTGGTTCTTGCACTATTACCCGTTGCGCGCAAATTTTTTTTTTTTAGTATTGCGCGCAGTATTCTGTGTGCAATTCACTCTACATGTTGCACCATGCCAAGTGTAGTATGCCTCCACTGTGCATCATGATGCAGGAGCATCTCTCCATGTTGGCCAGCTAGCCACGTCAACGGATTCAAATCACGTGTTCAAGAGAGGCATAGCCCTCGTTTTCAATTTTGAAATTGAATGTAATTAAATGTTTTAGGTTGTTGAGCCGAAAGGTCATACTTTGCACAGGCGTAGAAGTAGGTAGGCCTGTAATGCTTTGAAGGCTAATATCTAGATCCAATTTGTGGACTAGATAGCCCATTCAATGTAATTGAATAGGGTAGGTGAGTTTGGAGGAAAGAGCTCGAAGAGCCCCTCATGTAAAAGATCAATTTTGGATCTCATTTTGGAAAATAGTGGGAGTATGCACAAGAGAGAGAGAGAGAGTGCAAGAGAAGGAGCCGAGACCTTGTTACAAGCCGTGCTCAGGAACACCTTGTAGAAACACGCATTTGCCATTTAATACAAAGACAACAGTTTTTCTTGCATATTTCCTGTGTTGAATGAATCTCTATGTGTGTTCTATTTATGTTGTAGATGTATGCTATAGGTTTTCATTTGCAAGGAGTTGTTTGATTTTCAGGCTTGAGAGGTTCTTTGTGGTTTCATGCCAGGAGGGCATGACAGAGTATTGCGGTCTCTAAATACCAGTGCACAGAAGCACTTCTGAACTCTACGGATTTAGACAAAGACGTGCCAGGTGGGCACAAAAGATAAAATCATCAACTCGAGGAAGACCTGTGAGGTTATTGAACACCTCAGGAGGCAAGGTTGTGGAGAAGAACACAGTTGCAGACAGAAACTCTCTTTGAGTTATGTAGAGCTCTGCCAAGTGGGCATTGAGCAAGTGCAAGGAGTGCACAGAAGAACTCTGTTGTGAGTTCAGAAGAAGACAGAAGCTCTGAGGAGTTCTGTAAAGCTCTGTCAGGTGGGCATTGAGCCAGTGCAAGGAGTGCACAGAGGAAGAACTCTGTTGTGAGTTCAGAAGAAGACAGTAACTCTGTTGTGAGTTTTGGAAAGCTCTGCCAGGTGGGCATTGAGCTAGTGCAAGGAGTGCACAAAGGAAGAACTCTGCTGGGAGTTCGTAAGAAGCAAGAATCAATGAGGATTCTTGAGACTCTACCAGGAGGGCATTGAGTAAGTGCCAGAGCGCACAGAAGGAACTCTTTGAGTTCAAAGACTGAAGAAGAATCCACTGAAGGATCTTCCCAGGGTTGTTGAACACCCTGAAACACTTAGCAAGAGGTTAATTGAGTGAAGGATAGCCAAGAGGGCATCCAAGTTCTCCATCTGTAGGAGAATGGAAAAAGGATAAAATCCCTTAGAGGCCTAAGTATCTGAAAATCTCAGAAGAGATAGCATTGTGCGTGTGAAGACTCTAAGAGGAGTGAAGAAGTCATAGAACTCTTTGAAGTGTTTGGGGTTCCCTAAAGCTCGGGAGAAGCAGTGTTTTTATATGCACATGCGAGGACTCGCGTCGAAGAGCTCGCAGGTAAAGGAGAACAAAGGTTGAGGCCTTTGACAATTGGAAATTCTTCCAAGTCCAGAAAGTAAGTGTGCACAAGCTCGGGAGGAGCAACATCTGTCGTCGGATGATCCAAAGATATCTGAACCGTTGAAAGGTTTCCATGTCCAGGAGGCAGTGCAGGAGGAGCGCACAAGAGAGATGATCTGAACCGTTAGATCTCGAGCACACAACCGTCAGCTGTTAGATCTGACAGGAGATGCACAGGGGTTAAACCTTCGTGAACAGCAAAGCGAAAGTCCCGAAGGAGTGTCGTATCGGGATTTCGCCGTTCGAAAGTTTGGAGGTCTAGAGGACAAAAGTCCAGGCACTCGACATCAGAAGTCTTGAAATAGTGAAAAGGGATATGAGTCGTCCGTCTGTAGAAGGACAGGTGTCGCGTGATCCTCTCTATCGGGGATTCGGACATCGGGAGTCAGAGAAGGAAGTCTCTTGACTTCGCAGGTGGTGAAGTCGCGAGAAGATCAGGACCGTCCATCTAAGGAGGACACGTGGCAGAGATCAAGGGATCTCGCGAACTCAGAGGTTCATAAGGTGAGAGCCCAAAGGTTGGGTGCTCCAAGTCACAAAGTTGCGAAATCGTGAGGAGAAAGGATAGTCATTGGATCCAGGTCAAGGGAGGATCGTTGGATCAGACCCTCATCGCACGTATCACAAATTCGGAGGTTCGGAGGTTGAGAGGACCTGGTCTCGACTGCAGAAGTCGCGAAGTGCTGAGAGCTGAGGCACGAGTGTGGACATGTGGTAGAACCACAAGATGGGGCCCGCATAGTTGACAGGTGAATACGCGTCACCTGGAGAAAGGAGTCAACACTTCGTTGAATTCTCGCGTCTCGAGGATTCGTGGGATAAGAGTACGGGAGCTCAACGCTACAACTCGTGAAGTGGCGAGTTGCAAGAAGTGCGAACGAAAGGTCAACCCTCGCTGACTTTCAAGTCTTGAAGGTTCACACGGGAAGGGCACGGAGGCTCAACCCTTCGACTTGCGAAGTCACGACGGGAGCTAGCGCTTAGCCTAGCTAGTGGTCACGCGCAGAGGGCGCCAACAGAAGGGAGCTATACCCATTTCGTGATCTCAGGTATTGCGAGATTGGGAAGGAAGAGTTAGGAGTTTCGACTCGCAAACTCGCAAGATTGTGAGTTGCGACAAGCGCCTTTGGGATTAGGCCTTGGTCATAGCGTTGTGGTCGCACGGAGAAGGTGGAGCTCGCACCTAGTGTTGTTCGCACAGTGAAGCTTCCGAAAAGGACCTATGGATCGATAACTTGAGATTCCAGCAGGGAATCGAAAGATCCGCTTCGGCTCAGGAAATCGATTGAACGATCTCGAGAGTGGACTTCAGCCCAAGGGTCAGAAGGGGGTCTGCATCACATCAATACTCTGCGTGCACCACACTAAATTGTCATGCGACAACATATACCCATATTGCACGCGCCCCAACCAAATCCACTACGCTCTACCAATACTGCATACATCCTACGTGCCATTGTTATGTGTGTGTACTCCACACAATGTTAAATTTAGTGCGTGCTCTAGTACACCAATATTTTTTCGTGCAGCGCCAAAATTTTCCACGCACACCCTCACACCATATTTTTCCGCTTGGTACTAAATTTTTATCGCGCGCACCCATACGCTATCATTTTTTCGCGCAGCACCAAAATTTAATGTGTGCATCAGCACGCCAATACCTTGCCACACAGTGTCGAATTTTACCTATGCTGAGATTTTCAATGCGCCACATGGATTTTTGGTGCGCCCAACTGTGCACATTCACCTTTATGCGCATCGATTCCTCGTGAATTCCGGTGCAAAAATTGGGCCTTTTCCCAATTCACCATAGACATTCTGCAACTATGAAATTCATTCAATTTCACCCCGATAACACCAACTCAACTTCTGTAACAACAGATCGTTGTGGGTTGACATTTCTGGAACGAATTTGTTTTCCCAAACTCAATTCATGAATTGGGAATTTTAATTATAAAACTGGCTCCAACTGTCACGGATTCATTGTAACTTCAAATTCGACCAATTCCAGGTCTGAATTTGCTAGAACAAATATTAAATCAGTAATATCTCATCACTTGGATGAATTTCTCCATTTTCTCATGAATTCAACTACAGAAATTGGGGCTTTTCCCCATTTCCACCCAGTTGTTGTTACTTTTTACCATGGACGTTCTACAAACTGAAATTTGGCCACTTCGAAATAAATCCTCTGTGACATTTTTCTTCAACTTGACCTTCTCGACCCATCCAGGCTCAGTGTTGAAAACTGAAGCTCTGATACCATATTGTAACGTCCCCGACCACCCATGGTCGGGCTACGCTACGCCAGAGAACTCTTACGTTCTCTCTACGGAACATACTGTAACATACCCAGCTTCTACTCTGAGCTATGCCACATAAATTTTCTAACTGCATGCAATTAAAAATATACACCCCTAGAACTCTTACGGAAGACTTATATATAAAATGTAATCATACAAATACATATGTAAATGCATGAATCCACACTGAATAACAGTAAACACATACATGCAGCATATACAGGAAATACCCATAAAAATAAACACATAAATAACAATGCAACATGTAAATTTATCACACAATTGGCACTTATCTTGGTAAGAATGTCACCAACTGAGTGCAGGCCTTCTACGAACCTCCCAGCCTTAGACCACACTATTCATCACTCACAACAGTGAGTCACCCCCGAGCTGGGACTAAACTCCACCCGGGGTAAAGGGATTTCTAACCAGGGTAAAGGCTCATGGAAAACAAGAAAGACTCCGTCACAGGTGCCTACTCAAAGTAATAGCCTACAGTTTCTCATTCCCCACATGTTTATCCCACCCCAGAAAGTGTGCCCCTTCTCTGCTCAACAGTCCTTTGGCTGCCCCACTTCCCTTCCAGGGCTTCAGCAACAGGACGGACAGGAAGTCTCAGAGCCCTGTAGTTGTAGTTTAGCACTTTCAGGAAATCAATTCCCAACAATTCTCTCACCCAAAGAGAAATTGCTCACGGGCTTGACAACCTTCTTCTTCAATATCCCACGGGCCTGACAACCTACTTCTTCAATATCCCACAAGCCTGACAACCCGCTTCTTCAGTCCAACTTCCCAACTAACCAGCTACACCGACCTCTGTGGCCATGGATACAAGCTCGGTATAGTGAAGGAAAGTATGGAGGATAACTAACTGCATGAGTGAAAATGGTCATGGAATCATGGTTGAATGATGGAAAAGATGATCGTAAGACTGATGGGGTGATCCGAAATCGGATCCAGAAGCCTGACAGGGCTTGAAAAATGATCAAAAATGAAAGTGATCAGAATGCGATGAAACCTATGCCATTGCGTCTGTCTCTTCTTCCTGATTTCGGCGGTATATTTACTTTGTCAAACGGGCTCCGTATGGAGAAGATATCACGTTCTCTCCGAAAAGCCAAACAGGGAAAAAAAAGGATGACTATACAGTTCGTACAGTCCACGTGTCATGCTGATTGTGCAGACCGTATGGTCCATACATGTGATGTGGCAGCCTCATATGACGACACGTGGTAGAACGTGGCAGGTTGATTGGTGTACGGATGGACCAATGTAGAGGTGACACGTGGTGACACGTGGCACAGATGACGTGGCAAGGATGACAGGTGGCAGTACGATCGACAAGTGGTAAGCATGTGGGCCAATCAGTGGTTTACATGTGGCATATAATGGTTGGTTGTTAAGGTGCCACGTGGCCCAGTCATGGGCTACCACGTGGCACCCCGTGATTGGTTGTTGGTTTTATATGTAAAATTGTTATGGCATGCACGGGAGTCGAACGGGCGACCTCCCGACCGGGCAGAGGACTGGCAGAACTGGGCTAACCGCCTGGCCCATGGGTGGACCTTATTATACATCCAGTGTAAAATTTATTTATGTTAATTTGAAACTTAATGTGGAGGCGGAAAGGGCCGGGGCTTAGCCCCAGCCCTTGGTTTCATTTCTCGGCGCAAACCACATAACATGACCACGACCTTACCATTGGCACGGGGGGTGTATGGATAGGGCTCATCCCTTGGGTTTCGGCGCCAGCCCATAACCACTACCACAGGACCGGGAGTCGATCCAACAGAGCGCGCGGGGGGTTACAACAGTTAGGCCACGGGATATATGGTTGCCAAGAAAACCGGGAGCTAGTGCCGGAAAGGGAGGGTTGGCGCTTGGCCACATGTCCTTCAATATGACCGTTCCAGAGGGTGCGCGTGCACGGAATCAGGGGCTGCACCCAATAAATTTATAACAAAGTGGGTTTGTTATTTAGTTTTGGGTTTTTTTATGGTTAATAAACCTATTTTTAATGGATTTTCTCCATTTTTGGGGGATATTGGGCATTTTTGTAGCCTAAATTTTGAGAGGAAGTTGGATATGAGAAACCAACTTGAAAGCTATATAAACCAGGCCTATTTGAGGCCATAGGGTAGCATTCAGAGTAGAGTTATACTGAAGAGAAGCCAAGCCAAAGCCATTTTGATGCAGAGAAGATTTTGAGAAGCAGACGTTGTCGGACCATTTCTGGGAGCTCTAGACGTCTATTTTGCGTGTCGTTTTCTTTGCAGGGTTCTAGAGATCTGGAAGAACATGACCAAATCAGTCTTGTATCCATTTGGCACTACAGAAATTTACTTTTGAGCTTTTGAATAGAAATAAAGAAGCCTCCCCCACAGAGACAAAGGCCCAGAGACGTAGGCAAAGTTGTGCCGAACTCCGTTATCATTCTGCGTGTTATGGTTTGTTGTCTATTATTTCATTTCAGATCTGCATATGTGTATATGGCTGTCATAATTCCTCTTCTTTCCTCATTATTTCACTAAGTTTCTCAAATGGTTAATTAACGCATGCAAGATTAAAACTCAACCAGAGTCATTAAAAGATCTGACGGATCAAGTGGTATCAGAGCTAGTTGACGTTTGGATTTGAGTTTTGCATGTTAACCAGGGAAAAGCTACAATGTTGTGAAGGTGAGCTTGTTGCAGAGAATCCATTTATTGGATTGAGAAAGAGAGCTTCTCACAGCGAGAAGATGGCATCGGAAGAAAGGATTTCTCAAGATGAGAAAGAGTTCCGGAAAACATTCCTTGCTATGTCGGAGATGGTGAAAGTTTTGTACGAGGATTACCTAGAATGAAAGAGACCAGTTTTGGGTGATTATTCAAAGGGAAAAAGTGAAGAAAAAGAGGACCATCCTCAGATTCCTCCTTCACCTCCATCAACACCTCCTTCTTCTCCTTCTTCTTCTTCAAGTTCAAGTTCTAAATCTAGTGGAAAGAAAAATGTTCATAAGAATAAACATG
>JASDQU010208457.1:0-17583 GCA_032191745.1 Picea mariana | reverse complement strand
ACTTTGAATTATAATACACTCATCACTTCACTTTATTATTTACCTTTTAAAATCTCTTAAACCACTTTGATTACTTTGACCTTTTAGGGCTTCTAGATGACATATGAGGGTCCTCCAACTTCGTAAGGCCATAACTCTCAAACCGTGAGGAGTTATGTGACGTTATACATACCACCAAAAATGGAATGACATGTAATATCCATATAGAATATTATTATCTAAAAATATATCATAACTCATACCGTTACCCATCAAACAAACTTGGGTCCATTACCCAAACCTGGGGTCTCCAACTTCTCATGGCCATAACTCTCTAACCGTGAGGAATTATGTGATGTTCCACATACCACCGGAAATGAAATGAGAAGAAATATCCATCTAGGATATTTTCCCTGACAAATTCACTTTTCTTCATCTCATTATTCCATAATTTAGCATGGGTTCTCTTACTCCACAAAGCGTCTTCCTGTGAGGGCTTTCACCATAAGGGGACCACTTTGGAGTTCATCCATATTTACTTCTTATCAACCATGAAAAAACAATAATGAGTCATATTTACATCAAACACTATTGGGTCCATTACTCAAACCTTTGTGCTACGGGTCTTTCTTTAAGGGTTGACATCAATGACAACCAACCTTAATCAACAACTACAACAAGGTCATTAGCAGCAGAAATTTGAAGAATACAAGCTAGATAAGGATGAAATTCTCATGTATAGGGGCAGAATGATCTAGGTCGATATCGGTGGCCACCCACCTTTTTCGACTGGCTCAAAACAGTTTTTTGCCAATTTTGGCAATTTACTATTTTTAGTAGGTTTTAACTTCCGACGCCATTTTGAGGGCCTGAATGAAGGTTTTTCGAGATTGAGGTTTTCAATAATAGTCAAAGGCATGATTGATATCCCAAAATGAATCTCCTCAATGATACCTTTCCAATGAGATATCATACGCCTAAAACAGAGATCGTATGCAAAATTTACGACCCCGGGAAGTTGATGGACTAAGTTACCCAAACGGGGCCCACAAGACTTTTGGCGCTTCATCTCCTAGGGTTAGGTTTTTGGATGTCTAGGGTTTTTGGCATTCCTATTTATTGTAAAAATTCCTTCAGAGCCTCATTGTAATCATCTTCTTGCGAATGCGAGTAGCCGTCACATCTCTCCTCAGAGATAAGTTGCCACCATTCTAGCGAGTCTTTCACTCTGTATTTTTATAGTCTCTGTACATTTATTTCATTAATAGAATTCATATATTAATATATCTCTGTGTTTATGGTTACATCTCTGATATATTTCTGTTATATTATTGAATATCTGCAATATCTCTATGCATTTCTTTATTATATCTCCGATCTCATTTCGTGCCAAAAATAATCCGGATCAGTGGTATCAGAGTAGGTTGTTCTTGATCGTGTTTTTTCAGTGCATGTCTCTGACAAGGTTTAAGTATAGCAAGTTGGGAATTGATCTTGTCTCTCTTGAGGACAATTGCTCTCGCACACCTAAGAAACCCTCAATGGTGGAAGAAAAGAAAAATGATGGAGCAGACGATCCTATCAGTCTATTGCTTGAGCAAACTCTCACACGACAGAGGGACGAAATGATGGATAATTTTTCCCACATCCTTCAACGCCTGCCGATAGCAAGATGCACATCTTCATCAAGCGGCCACTTTGGAGGCACGCCGCCTTTCAAGGTACAAGTTAATTTTGATATTCCTGTATTTGAAGGACAGATAGATGCAAAAGCCTTAGACAAATGGTTAAATCTACTAGAAGGTTATTTATCTATTCACAAATTTTATGACAAAGAAATATCACCTTCGCACTCCTTAAATCTCTCCCCCATGTTAAACATTGGTGGGAAACTTATTGGGAGCAAAGTTCCACAGAGGAGTCTGAAATGTATGGGGCCGATCCCATTTGAGATTTTTTTGTGGATGCGGTAAAGGAACAATATTACCCTGTTGGAAACTATGAGGACCAATACATGACATGGACCACACTGTGACAAGAGAGAGGCCAAGTAGTTCCGAAGTTCACCAATACCTTCCATACCTTTTGCATCAAGTTGGGTATCAAAGACTCCGAGTGACATTTGGTTCTGAAATATCGTGGGGCTCTACACAGATACATCTAGACGTAAATGGATTTTCTGGACATCTGATCACTCGGTGCTGCTTATCGATATGCTATTAAAATCGAGAAGAAATTTAAGCACTAGAAGAAATGGGATTTCGGATCTGTAAATCCGCAACAACCAAAGTATGACAAAGAAGGACACCGAAAAATGGTGCGATTTCCACAAAAGCCCCGGGCACAACACCGATGAATGTTGCTAAAAATAGTCATTGGTGGCCGAGATCAAAGACAAGGAGACGAACCTTGATTCATAATCTGATTCTGAAAATACTGGTAAAGGACATATCATTGAAGCATACCCCACTATTATTTTCGTAACTGCATCAATTCAACCAGAAGAACCAACAGATCCCAAAGAGGGGGAGCACATTTTTCATTCACAGATGTGGGTGAAGAGGACCCTGTTGCATTTTATTATTGATAGTAGAAGCCAGAAGAACCTCATCTCAGCAGAGGTCATCAAATAGTTGGGATTGTCGACAACACCACACCCACAACCATACAACATCGGGTGGCTTCGCCAAGGACACGATCTCCGTGTCAGCCATCGATGTCATTATCATACGACATCTAGCCCTTCAAGGATGAAGTATTATGTGATTTTTCCCCACTGGATGTCTGTGATGTTCTCTTGGGCCAACCATATATGTGGAAGTGCCATGCTGTTTATGAGTCTCAACCCCGTAGTGTCATTTTTACTTTGGGGGGTCATCTCTACAGAATACCAGAGGTAGTTCTGACTATTGTCCCACCTAAAAAGTACCACAAGGTAGTATCTCATACTACAAAATTTAGCTTCTTCACAATCTGTTCAAAAGGAGAACAGAACGACACTGCAACCACTACAGCCTCACCCCAAGCACCTTCTATCCAACAGAAGCAGGTCGACAAGGCTACAACAAAGTGAAAATATCCCTTCTGCACGTCGTCCTCTCATGTATCTTGACTTTTTGAACAACCTCAACCTCAACAGGTTCTTGACATACTTCCACAAATTGAGCAGTGCGATGTCTCCAACAATACAAGCAGCTCACCAAGATGCAGATCCAACAAACGCTTTTCCCTCTCCCCCAGGAACTCAACACAATGGAGACCATTGCTTCCTAATGAGGGAGTATTGATATAGGTGGATATCGGTGGCCACCCACCTTTGTCGATTGGCTCAAAACAATTTTCTGCAAATTTTGGCAATTTACTATTTTTAGCAGGTTTTAATTTTCGGGGCCATTTAGAGGGCCTAAATGAATATTTTTTGAGATAGAGGTTCTCAATTATAGCTGAAGGCATTATTGATCCCCCAAAATGAATCTCCTTGATGATACATTTCCAACGAGCTATCATATGTCTAAAACGGATATCGTATGCAAAAGTTACGACCCCGGGAAGTTGATGGACTAACTTACCCAAACGGGGCCCACATGAATTTTGGCGCTTCATCTCCTAGGGTTATATTTTTGGATGTCTAGGGTTTTTGGAATTTATGTTTATTGTAAAATGGCCTTCAGAGCCTCATTGTAATCATCTTCTTGCGAATGCGAGTAGCCGTCACATCTCTCCTCAGAGATAAGCTGCCACCATTCTAGCGAGTCTTTCACTCCGTATTTTTACAGTCTCTGTACATTTCTTTCATTAATAGAAATCGTGTATTATTGTATCTCTATGTTTATGGTTGCATCTCTGATATATTTCTGTTATATTATTTAATATCTACGATATCTCTGTGCATTTCTTTATTATATCTCTGATCTGTTGGCAGCCCAAAATAATTGTTAACTTTTCATATCAATTAAACGATCTATATAGCTTCCTAACTGGGGTCATGAATTTTTATTACTCTTCATGAACAATTTTCAAAATGACAGTTGTAAGTTGTCGCTTTTCCCTATTGTTTTCTTTCATGCTTCGTTCATGACTGAAAGCATGAATACGAAGCATGAAAACTTGGGATTGTGTTACCATTCTGTTTTAAAATTTCATTAAAGGCAAATTGTTCATACAGTTTATTAATGAAGTTTGGTTCCTTGCCATGAAGAGTTACTCTCTTTGTTTCGATCCTTTCAACACCAAGCATGCTTAGAGATTGATGGTTATAAAAACAAAGGACCCCCACGATTTGATTTTTGGTATGGTTTTGTTTGATTCTTGGCTATACGTTTCTTTTTACTAAGCCTTTGATTTTTGATTTTCAACTTACCCAAGCCTTGTGATCGAACCCACGATGCACGCACTTATTTTCATTTTGAATGATTTGGTCATGGTTTGTACTTTATGATAGTTGGCAATACGATTTGCAGCCATCCATCATTTCCAAGATTGGCCTTGGGCTTTGCAAACCCTCTTCGCATGCATTTCAATTAAACACCCATCTTATCGTTATGAGTTTTCTGCTCATACACCGTTCACTGTTGGTGTTTCTCGGGCTTGGGTTATGGCTCTGAACTGTCTCACAAACCCTTCCTGTGCACTGTGTTTGTTTTATTACCCTTTCATCTAGTATGGATCTTGTTGTGAGAGTCGAACCTAATGGCATTCAAACTCTGCTCTTATATGACGATGCCAGAGAAGATCTAGAGAGAAGTGGTTGACTCGTTTTCATTAGAAAATTTCAGGGTTTCAATTTACAAACTCCCCAGGAATTCGCTTTTTCCTTTGATGGGTGTAGAGAAAAGGTGGGTGATGTCCAACTTGAGATTACAGAGGATTTCTTGAGTCAAGTTACAGGACTACTTGCTAGCGGTCAAAGGTGGTTCAAAAATGCGAAAGTGGAAGAAGTTCCTTGGAGTCTGCTTTTTACTTCTCGGAAGATAAAAGGATGCGACAAAGGTATGCCCATATCTTCATTGAAATTTTGCTGGCATGGTCTTCTTGCTGTATTAAAACAGTTCGTCACCTGTGAGGGACTCTTCGGTCTTGTGTTCCTTTATCATTTGCGTCTACTTATGATTTTTATGGGGTTTCCCTTGAACATGTCATATTACTTATTGAGGAGTCTTTATAAAATGGGCAAAATGTATAGAAAGAAGCAGTTAGACTCGAGCCTCTTCCATCACGGCCTAATCAAAATCTTGCTTGTGCATCAATTAGAATTGCATAGTGATAATTGGGACTCATTTTTAATGAGAAACAATTTCTCTAATCCAAATGTTGATGAGATCGATAAAATCGTGGTTGAAGAAACCCTAACCTACCCTACAACACCCTTCTCACCTACCCAGTCCTGTGTCTCAGCCTCCTACAACAAACCCTTAATCGATCCAAAGGTTATTGAATAGGCCTGTCAGCAGGTTATACATCCTGATGACTATGTTAAAAATTTAAAGAAACCTACAGGGAAGCATCTAAAAGCAATGCTGATATAAATTTTAAGAACAAGAGAGTTGGGAGACTGATTTTGAGGAGGCTTAGTAACAAATCAAACTCTCATGCAAGCTCGATGAACATGATCGAGGTTCATGAGAGTTCAGACTTTGAAATCGATAGGTTCCTCGCTAAAGAATACCCTCATTCATTCGAGCCACACCTTGATCGGCCCTACAACTTTGTTGACAATTTACCTCCCTGTTTGAAAAAAAATCCAGAGTTTCCTGGTGTTAAATTGGGTGATGAATCCATTGTCTGTGTGGAAGATGCTCTGGTTCACAATCATGCTTGTTCCCATGCAACCGCCGCACAGTCAAAGTGTGAAGTCTGTCTATCCTGGATTGATAGATATTATACTAATATCCCTATTCTACAGTCACGGGTAAAGTCTCTCACTGATCAGATCGATGTCTTAATGAAGGAAAACCATAGGCTTGAGTCTGTTATTCAAGGGAAAGAAAAACGTATGAAGACAACAGACAATGTAGTATTTAAAAACGTTGAGGCTGCAACAACCATTGTAAATTCCAAGGTTGTCTGATACGATTTGATATCATAGTTGGAGGAATGATTCTTTATCTTAAAATAGGACTATTTGTTGAAATTGGATTGCTTTGTTCTTTTAATAAATTGGATTTCATTTACTAAAATAACTAGCTACAAAATCACAAGATTCTGTAGCCAGTTATGTTAATTTGAATTGTGTAAATTAATGGTTGAAAATGTATCTAAATCTTTCTATTTTCCTTTTTCTTTCAGGATATTCGGGAATCCATGATTACAAATTGATCTGAGGCACCCTTGAGACCTTCCAGTCATATCTTTGATGCATTTTGTATGAACATAAATGAACTTTTGTTAGTTTTGGAGGATTTAGCAAGATCTGGGTGGTTGTATCCCCCTTTTTATTTTTGTAACCAATATCTGATCTCAGAAAGGGACACAGTTATTTTTTCTAAGGCCTTTATAAACCCATTATTTTTGTAATCAGAGACATCTTGGCTTGGGGCTTGTTGTGAACAACTTATACTCAAATTTAGACATAAAAAATATTTATTTTATGGTTTAGTCGTCTGTGAATGTTGTTGTGATCTATAATTTGTTTATTTTTATAATTGGATGACTACTAATAGCTTTTATCTTCAAAGATTATTTTGTTGTCAAGATATTTTTTCCTTCTCATTTGACGATTTTATGCTTCAGTTTTATCAAAACAGTAAATGATCATTCAATTCATATTATGAGGTTTACCTTAAACATGTTGATTGATTAAATGCAAGCTGTAACTATAGGATTTATCTCATGTGTTATCACTTGCAGTCTATTATATCACGATTATCATTTTGCGTCCTATCATTTTATTAATTAAATACACCAATCAATATACAGTTTGGCGTTTATCCCAAACAGTGTGAAGATGCACAGCATATTTCTCTCATGGATGGACTGATGTACGATTTACACAAACAGTTGGATGCATACTCTTCAAAGTGATTGATAGGTTAGTCTGTTCCTTTTTTTATTTTCTTGTTTATTACAGGAATTCTGACATGTAGAATAATTTTCACTGTCTACATTTTTCTCTTTAAATAGTAGTTTAATATTTGATCTTACGAATGCATATAGATTAAAAACAAACCAAAAACAAATAGTACTTTTTGCTTTCTTTATTTACTTTCATTTAAAGAACCATTTTACATTCGATTTTTTATGAGTTCAGATTAAAACTCGTAATTTGTACATATTGTATATATGAATTAGATAAAGAATTATCATATAAATATTATTTAAATAAACTATATTTAGATGTACATATATATTTCAGTGATTAGTAATTAGTGAGTTATTTCATTTCTTTTATTTATTTTTTGTTTCCTTTAGGACTTTAGATTGGCCAACAGAGCCATTAAACTCGTCAGAGTGAGTCAATCCAAACGACTTGGGTTAATTAGACAATCCTGGACCGGATTCACTCTTCCAGTTGACGAGCGGTCGCTTTCTCCTGTCAACAAATAACACTAGAAGGAGGGCCTGAATACTATTGATGGCACGTGGAGGTCGCAAGACTCCTCCCCCACCTACCTGCTCAACTATAGTAACAAGAAGTCGCTCTGCCGACAACA
Source organism: Picea mariana (assembly GCA_032191745.1). Lineage (NCBI taxonomy): Eukaryota > Viridiplantae > Streptophyta > Pinopsida > Pinales > Pinaceae > Picea > Picea mariana. The sequence goes on along the minus strand of JASDQU010208457.1, from coordinate 9,955 downwards.
TTGTCCCTCAAACAACAACCACATCAAACGACAATCCACAGATTACCGTTGAACCAGTAACACCAAACCCACCAAGGGTCGATGTACAAGAAATTGTTCGTCAATCCCTCCTAAGGACACACGGTGCTTTGGTATGTATCAGAAAACCACGTTGGCCATTGAATCAACCATTAGAATTCTCTGATATTAGGGAGCAACTTGAAGGCATTGATCTTACCCTAAACCCTACGGATCCATATCACATCCTCACTCCTACAACAGGAGGATCTGGTATTCCACCATCACCACCCCCTTCATCTCCTTCTTCTTCAAGAGAAGAATCATCAAACGAAGGCAGTTCTTCATCTCAGCCTTCGACACCACCCACGCCTATGGAAAATTAAAACAATTCCGCCAGGCCTTGGCTCGATCAAGATGCAGTGGCCATACCTGGGCCCCAACATCCTTTGCCTAAACATTCGAAGAAATGGTTCCATAAATTCGATCCAGATTCCAAACAGATCATTGAAGATCATATGAAAAAATTCATGCTAACCATTAGGCTCCGTAGTGTTTAACACAAAGACGTAGTATGTAGACTTTTCCCATATACATTTGAGGGCAATGCCTTTACCTGGTACTTTTCCCAACAACCCCACACCATTGTGTCTTGGGAAAGATTCAAATCCCGTTTCCTTGAGAAATTAGGAGACGACAAATCTCCTGAAGTCTTAGTCATGGAACTCTCTAGTTTAAAGATAAACCCCAAGGAAAAAATAAAAGACTTTAATCAAAGGTTTCTAATCTTAAAGAATCGAATCCCCACGGATTCCATGCCTACTGAAAATATTATCGTCTCATACTACATGAAATCCTTACACCAAAACATAACAATCTAGGTAAAAAGGTCTAAAAAAACAACATTGTTAGAAGCCTTCGAAGAGGCAAGTCAAATCGAGAAAGATATTCTTAGCCTAAAGGACAATATTTGTAACGAGGCAGAGACTACTTCATCCTCCAAGAAGAAAATCGAAATTCTTCCTAGACCTCCCCAAACCAAAACTCAATCAGATGGTTCAGATCTAGAAAGTTTACATAAGGTCATTCAGAAGTTGTCAAATCAGGTTATAGATTTGAAAAGATTGGCTGAAGAAGCTTCTTCAAGCAAAGGGCCTTACAAACCCCCTTTTAGGAAGCCTTTCCCACAAACCAGCCTAACTCAAATTCTGAAGGCCTAAATCTAGAAAGCTTACAGTTTTCTATCCAGACGATTCTAGAGGCACATGATAACTTAGTTCCTCCCGAGATTCCGGAAGACGTGGCTGAACAAGAAATAGTGGAAGAAGACGAATCCTCTCCCAACATTTTTGGGCATTTTTCGGATAACATCTTTCAAGCTAAATTCAAAACAGTGCATCCTTACAATACTAGGAGTAAAACAACGAATAAATCCTCTTCTGAAATTGGAACTAATGAACCTCAAAAACAGTCTAGACAAGTTGAAACTAAACAGAATTTAGCAACTCCAAGTTTAGAGTATGATTTGATTGAGGATCTCAAAAAACTTAGAGCTAATATTTCTATTTATGAATTATTAAAATTTCCATTTCTTTTGCAAAAGATGCTGCAGAATATTGCAGAAAACAACAAAAACAACAATCCGAACAACAATAAATTTGCAGAAAACCACCCCAAAACACCTCAAAAGGTCTCCGTTAAAACGACGCCAGAGTCCTCTGATAAAAGAGACCTTACTTTAAAAAGTGTAACAAATGTAGATAAACTAGTTCCAGGGGCTGCGGCTAAAAAACAACAAACTTTTGCTATTAATACTCGCACAAATGTCCCACCCTTTTTGTTGACTTTTGAAATTTTCAATAGGAATGTACATAATTGTATGGTAGATTCAAGTGCATCGTCAAACGTAATGCCTTGTTCTGTTTACCAAAAAATCAATGCTGAAGTTCAACCTTCCAGTCTGAAAATTATTCAGCTTGATCGGACTAGTGTTAACGTAATAGGTGAATTAAAAAATGTACTTATCATATTATCATCTAATCCTAAATTCCATCAGATTATTTATATTATCGTCGTTGATATCCCCGAAGTATATGGCTTATTTTTAAGTAGAGATTGGTCCGAACAACTACATGGCTATTTTGCGACAGAATGGTCTCACTTGTGGCTGCCTAAGAATGGAAAGCCTAACAGAATCAAGGTCAATCATGAGAATTATCTTAAGTTTACAGTAACTGATTCAAATGATCATAATGAACCATTCACTGCTTCCACCAATTCACCTGAAATCTAGGGGATGAACACTTTTTTCGACAATTTCATGGCTGAAACTTCTACCATTACTGATCTAGAACAATAGTCTAAAATTATGACATGCACACAGTCAACAGCTCTCTCTCAGTGGTCACATGCACCTGATGAAAATAAGATCTGGTCTCTTTACTTCGATAGATCTAAATCTAAGGAAGGAGCCAGTGTAGGATGTGTGCTCATTGATCCAGCAGGTAACAAAACTTTGATCGCTTGCCACTTAGAATTTGAATGCACAAACAATACGGCCAAATACGAGGCACTCCTGCAAGGTCTCAGAAAAGCACTAGATCTGAGGATTCGGAACTTAACAGTCTTTGGTGATTCAGAAATTGTGGTTAGACATGTAAAAAATTCTATTCACTATTTATCTCCACACCTGAAAAGCTATCAAACTGATGTATGGAATTTAATGAACAAATTTTCTGCGTTTAACATTAATTCTATTCCGAGATTGAATAATTCTGAGGCTGATTTGTTAGCTAACGCTGCCTCAAAACTTTTTCCTGCAGAAGGCCTTTCTCCGAATGCGTTTTCCGTCGAGTTGTTGTTCAGACCATCCGTCCCGGACAACATCACAAATTGGACAGTCTTCAATGAAGATCAACAGATCATTAGTTTTCTGCACATGGAAGAGACTTTCCAAGGCGCGGTTATTGATGAAGGTACCCACGACGAAAACCTTCGTGATTTTACGGTAATACCAGATCCAAGATCTCCAAAGTCAACACCAGATCTGGTAAATTCTATCTCTAAATCTGTGGTAAGATTAGAAAGGTTTTATGATTTGCACGATAAATTTATAAAATCAGTGAATTGTAAAACGAATAGTTCTTCCTTGACTCATGAGAAAGTAAATTTAGGAACTAAAGATAACCCACCGTGCATCAATTTGGGAATGGGATGTTCTGAGCAAGAAAATTCAACATTTATCAAGTTGTTTAAGGAATTTAAAGATGTCTTTGCTTGGACATACGATGATCTAAAGACCTTTGATCCTAACATCATACAACACATTATTCCCATGAAACCCTAGACCCAATCTTTTCAACAGAAGTTAAGAAAGATGCACCCAAAACTTGAACCAATGGTCAAGAAAGAACTAAACAAACTCTTGAATGATAAAATAATATTCCCAGTAAGACATACACAGTGGGTCTCTAATCTTGTCCCTGTAAGGAAGACGAGTGGTGAAATTCGACTATGTGTCGATTTCCGAAATTTAAACCGAGCATATGATAAAGACAACTACCCTGTTCCTCCCATGGAACAGATCCTCCAACAAGTATCTAGTTCTGAAAGATTATCGCTACTGGATGGTTTTTCAGGGTATACCAAGTTTTGATGTCTCCCCTAGACCAACTCAAAACCACTTTCTGTACTCCATGGGGCACTTATGCTTATAGGAAAATGCCCTTTTGGCTTATAAATGCTAGTGCCACCTTTCAGAGAGAGATGGATATCGCTTTACGTGGTTTAATCAATCAATCTGTAGTAGTTTATTTAGATGATGTCACTATCTTCTCAAAGAATAAATGAGATCACCTAGTTCATTTAAGATCTGTTCTACAACGATGTCGTAAGTACAACATTTCTTTAAATCCTAAAAAATTTGTCTTTACAGTAGAACAAGGTAAGCTCCTCGGTTTCATTGTATCCAATGAAGGGATGTTTATTGACCTTGAAAGGACCCAAGTCATTTCAACCCCCCCCTCCTCTTCCAAAAAGTCCATGCAATCTTTCTTAGGTCAGATAAATTTTGTCTGGAGGTTTGTCCTCAGCTTTTCAGAAATGGTCAGGCCATTATAGAACTTAATAAAAAAAGATGTACAGTATCATTGGGGACCCCTAGAAATCCAAGTTTTTGACTCAATAAAAAAGGCCACAGTGGAGGCCCCATCCCTAATGAGTCTTGATTTTTCACGAGATTTCACTCTCTACACGTTTGCCTCTGACTGGTCTTATGCAGCCGTGCTAACCGAAAAAAATGCTGAAAACAATGAAGTTCCAATTGCCTTTATGAGCTCAGCTTTTAAAGGAGCAGAACTTAATTACCCAGCAGTAGATCAAGAGGCTTATGCTGTTTTTAAAGCAGTAAAACACTTTCAATCTTACCTACTAAAATCTAGGATGAAAATCATTGTCCCTTACCTTGCTGTCAGAAATTTGTTAGTACAGAAAGAACTGGGTGAAAAAAGGGCAAACTGGGTCACATCCTTACAAGAATATGACTTAGAAATCACTCTAGCACAAATTGTTAGAGGCCAAGGTTTATGTAAATTGGTTGCTGATTCAGCTATAGGACAACAAAATGAAATTGATATGTTAATACAAGATCAACACAATCAAAATCAAATCTGCTGCGCACAAAACCTTACTAGTCCTTGGTATGATGACATCAACTTTTATCTAATACACAGATCAGATCCCCATTACCTTGATCCAAAAAAGAGGAGAGCATTGAGATTAAAATTTGCTTCTTTTCAGCTGGTAAATGGTATTTTGTTTCATCAAAATTTCGATGGAATACTTATGGGATGTCTAGAAAAAGATGAAGCAGATAAAGTCTTATTGGAATTACATGCAGGGGAAGCTGGTGGACATTTCAGTGGAGACACCACTGCCCACAAAGTATTAAGAGTAGGGTATCACTGGCCTACTCTTTTCAAAGATGCCCATGCCTTATGTCGCAAGTGTGTAATCTGTCAAAAAGCATCTGGACGAGTACAGAAACCAGCATTCCCACTGCAACCTGTCTCGGTAGACTTCCCTTTCCAACAATGGGGCCTCGATATTATAGGTCCAATCAACCCTAGATCCTCGCAACAACATAAATACATCATAAAAACCACATATTATTTAACCAGATGGTCCGAGGCTGCGCCATTAAAAGTTGTAAATACCAGCTAGGTAATATCCTTCTCGAATTCAAATATTATCACTCGTTTTGGTATTCCTGAATGCCTAGTGTTCGATAATGCTTCCTATTTTTTGTCTCTCAAAATGAGTGATTTCGCTTTAGAAAAGGGAATAAAATTAAAATATTCTGCCATTTATTACCCCCAAGGCAATGGTTTGGCAGAATCAACTAATAAAAATGTGATCAAGATCATCAAGAGAATGGTCTCCAAAAACAAAAAAAACTAGCATAATGCACTATTTAATGCAATCTGGGCTGATAGGGTAACTCCTAAAACTGCTGTTGGTAATTCCCCCTTTTTTCTCGTTTATGGCAGGGAAGCGATTCTTCCACCACATGTACTTCTTCCATCTCTGCAATTATTACAGAAGGTGCAAGAAGAAGACTGTCCTCCTTTGGAAAGTCGGATTAACGCTTTGCTGAAGTTAGAGGAAGTAAGGGCTCAAGCAAAACGAAAATTGGATCAACATCAACTCATTGTCAAAAACTGGTTCTATTCCAATTCTGCCTCAGACGTAAATTTTGAGGTAGGTGATCTTGTCCTTAAATGGGACAAACCTCATGAGGGGAAAGGAGAACATACTAAATTTCAAAACCTGTGGTTGGGACCATTTTTAATTGCTGAAAAACTAGGTCCCAGTTCTTTCTGCCTGCAGAATTTAGAGGGACAGCCAGACCTTTCTGGTGAATGGCCAAGCTCTCAGAAGGTATTTCACCTGACGACTCTCCGATACACCTTCTGTACATATTTTTCTGTTTGAATTTCTTTGCTTTCCAATTTTTCTTTGCTGGTTTGTTTTTGTTTTTCATTTTTTGTTCATCGATCCTTTTGAGTCAAACATGTCTGTATTACAATCTAGCTTAGACAAAGAGAACATAATACTTCATCTAAAAAAAAATAGCAGTCAAAGGCTGTCAGAACATCAATTGCTGTATTTCTCTGAAATTGTAGGCTGGTTAAAGATGAATTTTTGTTTGAAAGTCGATTCCTCGGTTTCAATTTGCACTTGAAAGTATTCATGACTATCTTTAAAAAAATCTCTTTACACTGTCCTTGCTCTGTAAGAAAGCAACTCAACGATGACTCCCTGTCCTTGAAATTTAGTTTTATCAATGAACTATTTTTCAGATCTTAATGAAGGTTAGCAAGAAGAATTTAAAGGCCTGAGAAATATTAAGTTGTGTTAAAAAACTGGAATTTTCAGCGTCACCCCGCTCTGTTGAATATCTTTAAAACTATATCAGAATGTGAATAATTTCTCAGAGAGCTGTGGGAAGTGTTTGTAAATCCCCCAAGACACTGAATAGGTCTGCTAGCAGTGGGTAAATGCATGCATGACACCAAGACAACTTCGCCGGGGTACTGAACAGGCCTGCTCGCAACGAAGCAATGTCAGGTAAAAGAAAATTCTCAGGTATGAGTCTTGTTTTTTGGCCATAAATGTCCTTCGTTCTTATTTGAAATTTCTTAGACAAGATACAGATGTTAGGGTTTTAATTGACATCCCTGTCGAGGCTATGAACGCCTACTAGCAGCAGTGGCCCTGTCAACAGTATTGGAGATATTAACTTAAACGTCGTGGATTTCTTTTGTGAAGTTTGTCACCAGATTTCTTTCTTTTAAATGAAATATATCTGAAACTGGATTGCATCATGATTATTTAAGATGTTCAAATAACCTTTCAGTTGTTCTTCGATTTGAAGTTTTTCAGATTTCTCTAACCTGAACTCGTTCGTATTATAGAGATAACTGCTTCTCCTAGCATGTCGCCATTATTGGCAGCCCAAAATAATTGTTAACTTTTCATATCAGTTAAATGATCTATATAGCTTCCTAACTGGGGTCATGAATTTTTGTTACTCTTCATGAAAATTTTTCGAAATGATAGTTGTAAGTTGTCGCTTTTCCCTATTATTTTCTTTCATGCTTCGTTCATGACTGAAAGCATGAATACGAAGCATGAAAACTTGCGACTGTGTTACCATTCTGATTTAAAATTTCATTAAAGACAAATTGTTCATACAATTTATTAATGAAGTTTGGTTCCTTGCCATGAAGAGTTACTCTCTTTGTTTCGATCCTTTCAACACCAAGCATGCTTAGAGATTGATGGTTATATAAACAAAGGGCCTCCACGATTTGATTTTTGGTATGGTTTTGTTTGATTCTTGGCTATACATTTCTTTTTACTAAGCCTTTGATTTTTGATTTTCAACTTACCCAAGCCTTGTGATCGAACCCACAATGCACACACTTATTTTTATTTTGAATGATCTGGTCGTGGTTTGTACTTTATGACAATTGGCAATACGATTTGCAGCCAACCATCATTTCCAAGACTGGCCTTAGGATTTGCAAACCCTCTTTGCATGCATTTCAATTAAACACCCATCTTATTGTTATGAGTTTTCTGCTCATACGCCGTTCACTGTTGGTGTTTCTCGGGCTCGGGTTATGGCTCTGGACTGTCTCACAAACCCTCCCTGTGCGCTGTGTTTGTTTGATTACCCTTTAGTCAAGTATGGCTCATGTTGTGAGAGTCGAACCTAATGGCATTCAAACTCTTCTCTTATATGACGATGCCAGAGAAGATCCAGAGAGAAGTGGTTGGCTCGTTTTCATTAGAAAATTTCAGAGTTTCAATTTACAAACTACCCAGGAATTCGCTTTTTCCTTCGATGGGTGTGGAGCAAAGGTGGGTGATGTCCAACTTGAGATTACATAGGATTTCTTGAGTCAAGCTACAGAACTACCTGCCAGCGGTCAAAGGTGGTTCAAAAATGCGAAAGTGGAAGAAGTTCCTTGGAGTCTTATTTTTACTTCTTGGAAGATAAAAGGATACGACAAAGGTATGCCCATCTCTTCACTGAAAGTTCACTGGCATGGTCTGCTTGCTGTATTAAAACAATTCGTCACCTGTGAGGGACGTTTCGGTCTTGTGTTCCTTTATCATTTGCATCTGCTTATGATTTTTATGGGGTTTCCCTTGAACATGCCGTATTACTTATTGAGGATTATTTATAAAATGAGCAAAAGGTATAGAAAGAAGCGGTCAGACTCGAGCCTCTTCCATCACCGTCTAATCAAAATCTTGCTCGTGCATCAATTAGAATTGCAGAGTGATAATTGGGACTCGTTTTTAATGAGAAATGGTTTCTCTAATCCAAATGTTAATGAGATCGATAAAATTGTGGTTGAAGAAACCCTAACCTACCCTACAACGCCCCTCTCACCGACCCAGGCCTGTGTCTCGGCCTCCTACAAAAAACCCTTAATCGATCCAAAGGTTATTGAACAGGCCTGTCAGTAGGTTATACATCCTGATGACTGTGTTAAAAATTTAAAGAAACCTACATGGAAGGCATCTAAAAGCAATGCTGATATAAATTTTAAGAACAAGAGAGCTGGGAGACTGATTTTGAGGAGGCTTCATAACAAATTGAACTCTCATGCGAGCTCGATCAGCATGATCGAGGTTCATGAGAGCTTGGAATCTAAAATCAATAGGTTCTTCGTTGAAGAAGACGCTCATTAGTTCGAGCCACACCTTGATTGGCCCTACAACTTTGTTGACAATTTACCTCCCTATTTGAAAAACAATTTAGAGTTTCCTGGTGTTAAATTGGGTGATGAATCTACTGTCCGTGTGGAAGATGCTCCGGTTCACAATCATGTTTGTTCCCATGCAACCATCGCACAGTCAAAGTGTGAAGTCTGTCTATCCTGGATTGATAGATATTATACTGATATCCCTATTCTACAGTCACGGGTCAAGTCTCTTACTGATCAGATTGATGTCTTAACGAAGGAAAACCATAGGCTCGAGTCTGTTATTCAAGGGAAAGAAAAACGTATGAAGACAATAGGAAGTGTAGTATTTAAAAATGTTGAGGCTGCAACAACCATTGTAAATTCCAAGGTTGTCTGATTCGATTTGATCTCATAGTTGGAGGTATGATTCTTTATCTTAAAATAGGACTATTAGTTGAAATTAGATTGCTTTTTTCTTTTAATAAATTGGATTTCATCTACTAAAATAACTAGCTACAGAATCACAAGATTCTGTAACCAGTTATGTTAATTCGAATTGTGTAAATTAATGGTTGAAAATGTATCTAAATCTTTCTATTTTCCTTTTTCTTTCAGGATATTCGGGAATCCATGATTATGAATTTATCTGAGGCACCCTTGAGACCTTCCAGTCATATCTTTGATGCATTTTGTATGAACATAAATGAACTTTTGTTAGTTTTGGAGGATTTAGCAAGATCTGGGTGGTTGTATCCCCCTTTTTATTTTTGTAACCAATATCTAATCTTAGAAAGGGACATGGTTGTTTTTTCTGAGGCCTTTATAAACCCATTATTTTTGTAATCAGAGACATCTTGGCCTGGGGCTTGTTGTGAACAAATTATACTCAAATTTAGACATAAAAAATATTTACTTTATGCTTTAGTCATCTGTGAATGTTGTTGTGATCTATAATTTGTTTATTTTGATAATTGGATGACTGCTGATAGATTTCGTCTTTGCAAATTATTTTGTTGTCAATATAGTTTTTCCTTCTCATTTGACGATTTTATGCTTCAGTTTTATCAAAACAGTAAATGATCATTCAATTCATATTATGAGGTTTACCTTAAACATGTTGATTGATTAAATGCAAGCTGTAACTGTAGGATTTATCTCATGTGTTATCACTTGCAGTCCATTATATCACGGTTATC
>JASDQU010208456.1:70553-83984 GCA_032191745.1 Picea mariana | reverse complement strand
AGTTGCTATCCTTATTAGAGACAATAGTATTTGGCAACCAAAATTGAACCAAAACATGATTAAATAAGAGTTTAGCATGGCCTTCTATTGTGATATTCTTCTTATAGAGTGCCAAAATTGCCATCATAGAAAAATAATTAGCAACGACAAAATCACAGTTATTTCCATGCCTGGTTGAGGGAAAATCTAACATAAAATCCATCGAGACTAACTTCCAAGGATTATCTAGAGTGGGAAAAAGAGTGTGAAGTTCATTCATTTTGATTGTAGGTCCAATGATGACATAGGAAGTGTGTGCTTTCATATATCTATGAATGTATTGTTAGAGCTTTGGCTAGTATAAGTACTTATGCAACATTGTCACTACCTTCTCCACACCAAGTTGTCACGTCTACCAACTGTAATTCACTTCCCAAATATTGGTTATCCCGAAGGAACACAAATTTGGCCAAAATGACGCATAAGTCCATTTTGGAGGTGAAAGTTTGAAGCTTGTTTACCTATGCCTAATTTGTGATATGTAGTAGTGAAGTCAAGGTGTTTTCCACACAACTAGCACTACTTAGAGGTCTCCAATCCATAGGAATCGGGGATTGTTGTGAATGCCCCAACCAGAGGTGAGTCAAGGTAATTATCAAATCAATTATTTTTCCATTCGACTATTTATGATGGAAGTCATTTTGTAATCTTCCTCAAGCTTGCATAAATTGCAAAGACCTATGGTTGAAGTGGAAGACCATTTCCTTTCCCACAATATAGTGCTTCCATTTTTCAAAAGGCTTGCCCAAAGGAGAAAATATACTTATTATAAGTGGGGTATCTATGAACTATGTTAGTGAGTATCCTTCTGATAGGCTACCAAATGTCCATGTTGACTGAGGACTACATAGATGGAATAATATCAGGTGTTTGTCTCAATTTTTAATGGTTGTTACAAATCTGCTAGAATGAAGACTAATGCAAAATAAAGGCAACACTTAAGCTCCTCAAATGATTTATATTGTACCATGACCCAAACAAAATTGGCTTGAGCTCCACCCTTGGTCTCCTTATTCGTGGCCAAGAAATACAAAAGAACCTCAATACAAACTTGTAGTTAAAGTTGGCAAGGCCCAAGAAGCTTGGAGGAGTTGGCCAATCATGGATGGCATGGATCATGTCTAGATCCACATTCATACCATGTCCATGTATAATGTCCCTTAGATGTTGAATTATTTTCGATCAAATGAGCACTTCTCCAAGTTGGCATATCACTTGTGTTGTTGTGGGGCACTCAACACGTGTTGAATGTGCTTCAGATGCTCTTCACAAGTTTTGTTGGATATGAAGATGTCATCCAGGTATACAACCACAAAATAATTGGTTAATGGACACAAAAATGTCATCTATCATCCTCATGAACATTGTTGTTGCATTATTCAAGACAAAGGGCGTGAACAACCGCTCAAAGATACCCTCTGTAGACTTTAGGGTTGTTTTCCATACATAAGTTGACTTGATTAGCATCCAATGGTAGCTTGATTTAAGATTAATATTGCTAAAATATTGGCACCTTTATATTGGTAGAGTATATTATCATTATGGAGGATAGGATAAAATGTCTTCACTATGATTTTTGTTCAAGGCTCTGTAGTGAATACAGAGTTTCCATGTCATGTGCTTCTTCTAAACCAAAACAATAGAGCTCTTGCAAGTGAGGAGCTTTCTCAAATGTGACCCTTCTATATTGGATCTTAAATATGGAAATTCATCTCCTCTTTCTCCAAAAGAGAGCATTTGTATATAGGACCATTGGGTAGAGAGACACATGATGTCAAATCGATCACACGTTTTTCTTGATAGTTCAAAGGTACTCCTATAGGTTAGGTGAAAACATTTATGTATTCTTCCACCCATTGATCTACCTATCTCTATTTCATAGAGGTTCCCCTTATGGAGGCCTTTGGAATGGTGGTGATTTTCTTTTCTCCTTTTAACTAGACCATTAAGAGGAAAAATCTCCCAGTGTGAGAGATAATCTTCTTGCAATACTTAGTAGTGATCAAAGAGATTGCAGTAGTTGAGGCTACCTCTGGTCTCCTGTAGAGTTGATCTCTTAGTGTGACAATGGAATTATAGACCCTAGACTAGTAAACAACAAGGAATTTCCACATATATGGTTGTCCTAAAAGAAAATCAACACTTCAAGTGGAAAATGTTAAAACATACCTCATCTTTGAAGGGCTTAATGCAATATTGTAAGTGGCATTTTGTACTTACACAAATTTCTCACCTCTGACTCTTGGAAATTGTTTTTTGTATGGATGGGTGCACAACATCATTTTAAGATTCATCTTACTGATGACCTTTGTATATATTGAGTTCATTTGGACAATGTTGCCTACACTGAAATGTAACATTGTCTTATGCACTGGCATCTCAAAGTGGAAATGACACTCACCTTCCTTGGGATCCTTTAGTTCTTTTAGGGAGACATGTGTTACAATTATATTAACACTAGGTTATATGCCAAGGATCCATTTTCCCTTATCCATGGTTGAATCAGATTCCAAGGCTTTTAGCATATCCAATATTGATTATTTAGCACAATTCACCATTTTTGTGCCAAGAGATTTATGGGTGTCACACCATTTGCTTATGTCCTTCTTAGACTTCCCATTCTTCTTTTTTCCATGCTACTTTGACTAGTTTTCTTGTGGTTGGTTATCCTTGCTATGTCCTTTGTTATAAGAGTTAGTGTCACATTAACTCTTTTTCAGTTGTGTCTAAATCCTGGCCCTAAACCTTTTCTTACCTTTCACCCTAATATTTTTTTCAATCTTGATGGCATAATGGTAAGTTTCTCCTAGCAAAGAGATGTCTAGGGATTACATTGCTTTCTAGATGTACTTGTGTAAACCATTGAGATATTTTAGAACCAAGTGTCATCGAGATTCCTTAATACCAAACTTTGCATGCAAGGTATAAAAGGAATCGATGTACTTCGACATGGTTTGATCTTTAGTCTAGCATAAGATTTTCCATCTTGTGTATTGGTCTTCATAGTTTGTAATAGGTAAATACTCCTCCTCGAGGTAATAGATAATATCCCCTCTAGTGTGCCCTTTCTCATATGCTCCAGAGTCATCTCTAGAATGTTATGCATAGTAAGTGTTCCACCATATTTTGACATGAGGAAGGAACTTCAGAGGTGTGAAAGTAATTTTCTCGCTATTGGAAAAATATGAACAAAGAGATAATCCTCTAGCTAATTCAAACATCTCCCCATAGCTTATGTGTCTATCTATCCTTTAGATAGAGGGATCTAAAAATTAACTAGTACCTTGAAGGGTCTCATTCCTATGAAATTACTACTTGTCAAAGGTGCCTCTATCAGTATTGGGATTCGATGAAGGATTTCGATGAAAATTCCATCATCTTGTTCATTTGTCGCTTGAGGGATTCCTAGAGAAACAACTTGGTAGAATCTCCTACTTCGTCATCTTTCTATCATTTTCCATATGATGGTACTTGGGTAGGTGAGAAAGATATTTGTTAGGTTCAGTTACTTGAATTCCATATATGTATAGAGGTGTTAGGTGGCTCACATATACAATTATTCTTGTTGGGAAGTTCCAAATTTATATTTAGGTGTTGGGTGGAACACATGTATACTATTATTCTTGTTGGAAAGTTAAAAATTTACATCAAGGTGTTGGGTGGCACACATGTATATTATTATCAGTATTGGGTCCCCTCATCCCAAGCCTACCAATAACTTGAAAATCTTCTTAATTTTTCTTTGTGGATTGACTTCAATGGGAGAAAGGTCTTCCATAAAGTGAATTGGAGTGTGCGTTGGAGGCATATATATAAAGGAATAGTGGGTATAATATATACTTAAACTTAGTCTTAGGCCTTTTATATCGAGTGAGTGATATGAGCAATGGAAGGGCATGAAGCTTGGAAAATTCTATTAAGAAATTGTGTTGCTTTTAAAGCCCCTCTAACACACAAGTCTATGAGTAATTCTAAGCTTGTAAACACTTTGTTGACTCTTGAACCAGTCATTATCAAAGACACTTTTATAGTCAGAGCATATGATGTGCCTGGTAGGCCATTAAACACAAGTCAGTGTGGAAAAGTGACTTCGTATGATCGAGAATGTCCTTTAATTACCACAACCACTGGTGTTCGTTGATCATTTTATACTATGGTAAGCTACTATTTGAAATAGCTTGGTTCACCACCAAGAGATTGTTTAAAGGGTTAAATATCCAATGGATTTGTATGATGGGCAATCAAGAGATTGGAAGGCTTGAGAAGTTCTAAAAGTTGAATTCAGTCTTAGTACATCAAATAAGATTATTATAATTAGAATTTGATCCCACATAACTTGTTTATGAAGCTTGACCTTCTAGGGTCACAAATTTGGTCAAAACACTAGAGATGGAATTAAACAAAAAGCTTTAAGAAATACAAGTTAATGAATGACTACCAATCATTATAATACAATCTTAGGCTAGATGCAAAGGTAAACAAATTTAGAGACTTAAATCTAAGGAAATGAAGTGGATTTATGGACTCAAATATATCTACAAGGCATCCATTGAGCCCACAAAAATCTTGTTTTGTGTGGTTATTGGTCCATGGAGGAATTCTTGTTGGATACTACCTAAAGTACTTAGGGATTTCCTAGCTCAAATATCTATTGTGAGACAAAAATGACACCCTTAAGTATTTAGCTTGGTCCTATAAATATGCCAAATCTCCCCAGGATAGGGCCCTTAGAATTTGCAATCAATTGCTCCCATATTCTATTACTTGGAATTCAACCCTTTTAGGAGATTCACTCTCATAGGTCATGGAATTTCACACAACATGGCTGGTGGGATCCTCCCCAACGATTTAATGGTGGGGTCAAAAAGCCCATTAGAGTTAATAGTAATGTAGGTATGGTGGCCATTTAATGTAAGGTGGATTGGGTCCATTACGTTAGTTATCATTGAATAAGGCCTACTAGGTAGTTGCATAGAATAAATGTAATGTGGTCCCATTAAAGATGACCCATTATGTAGTTATCATTTAGTCATGATTATGGTTTTCTAGCTAGCTACAAATAAGGATGGAGTCCTCCTTATGCATCATGTATAGCAAAAGTATTATATTGGAGCTTAGCTCATTGAGAGGTTGCCCCTTAAAAGTGGCAAGTGAACAAGAGTTGATCCTTCCATAAAAAGAATATCGTATAGTGTTGCCCGATGTTAAGGGTTTGGATATAATCAACTAAAAAGGAATTTCTATCTTTTCTAAGTAGCTTGTTTTTATTCAATTTTAAGGTTTAGGGATCACCACAAGTGTAATCAAAGCACTTTCTTGGGCAAAAAGGGGAAGAATTTGCCTTTTTCCCCTCTTTTTGAAAATTTTGACGAGGAAAAATAGGGTCATGACATTCAGATCCATTTCTTATGTTTTCTATATAGAACCTAAAGAAACCAATTAGTTATTTGAATTCCTCTTAAAAAAATTATGCGATTTCAAAAAACAATTGCTCAAATTGGAGCATAGGAAATGAAGATATCACTAATTTAAAATTAGCTATTTGAGGGTTTTTTCTAGATGACCATGGGTATTGCATAGTATATATATTTTTTATAGAGTGCCCAAATTGCAGCCAAACTAGTGTCATTAGAAGCATAGTGATCATGGCATTCCAAAATTTGGGTCATACTAGAAATTAAAAAAAGTCTCAAGGAAGTTATGCACGTTTAAAATTGGGGCCTCAAACACCTCTTGGTAAATTCTTGTGACACAATTATCTCTCTGGTTATTAACTAGATTGCATCAAGACTGGTTCCATTAGAAGCAATCTTGCTGTGGAATTTCATAATTGTGTTCTTAGCGATCTTGATCAATATTAGGGAAGTCATGGCCATTTAAATTTCATAGCCTCAAAACCCCATTGAAACTAAAGAATGCTAATATTGAAAAACGCACCATGGGAGGATCGAATGGCGATGTTAAGAACCTTTTAAGATATTCAAGCAAAATTACAACAAATTATGGAGGTTACTATAGGTTTCCAATAAATTAAGGAGAACCTAATCATTGGCGAAACACATATTTTCACTAGAAGAGAGTATACAAGAGACACACATGCCTAGCGTGATTTAGAGGAGGCTTGTGATGATTGGTATATGTATAATTGTCATTTATAGGAATATAATTACTTCTAACTTCTCTTTGATGACTCTTTTCCACCATATGTAGAGAACATCATTGAGGGATGCATGAGCAGGTTATGACTATCGGTTTTCAAGTGGCATATTATCCAATGGTAGTGTTATATCTAGATCCACAACAAACCTTTTCCAACTACATGGATGATATTTTGGACATCGATGATTCTATTTATTTGGATCCACATGACTATGGTGGGAATTTGGAGCATGGTACTTAGTTATTCATTAAGCTTAGGTGTTATTTAGTTTGGGGTTAGCAAGAGCACCAAGACATGGGACCCAATTTTATGGGTGAGCTTCTTGGACTACTTTCGTGTTGAGGCCAAAACTTGTACATGGGACCCTAGTTTCCTAGACTACTTCAATGTTGTGATTGATACTTGTACATGGGACCCTCATTTATGTTTGTGCATCCTCACTACATGCATCGAGGGAAACACTTTTAAAAGGGGAGGAAGTGATGGGTTCCACCGTGAGGGTGTAATGGGGATCAAAATGCCCATTATATTTAATAATAGTGTAGGTATGGTGGTCATTCAATGTAAGGTGGACTAGGTTCACTATGTTTGTTATTATTAAATAAGGCCCACTAGGTAGTTAGCATAAAGTAATTGTAATTTGGCCTTATTAAAGAAGACCCACTAGGTAGTGAACATCAAATGCATTTAATGTGGCCTCATTAAAGAAGGTCTACTAGGTAGTTAGCATTCAATTATGATTAGGATTTTCTAGCTAGCTATAAATAAAGATGGAATCCTCCTTATAATCATGTATGAGAAAATTATTATATTGAAGCTTAGCTCATTGGGAGGTTTCCCCCTCAAAGAGGCAAGTGAACATGAGTTGACCCTTCCATAAACTAATCATTATATGTTGTTGCCCCGCCTTAAAGGTTTTGTATATAATCAAGCAAAAGGGAATTTCTATCTTTTCTTAATGTCTTGTTTGTGATTGAATTTTAAGGGTTAAGGATCACTATAGTGGCACTGTATTAGAGTATGTGTTATATATATATATATATATCTATGGAAGACAAGAAATGATTATTTATTTACCAATGCACAACACTACACAAAATTTACCTAGAATTGCAAGTAGTTAATTTGCACCCATAAGTATATGCAAATCCAAGTGCATGTATAGAAGATGGTGTTATAAGTGGTGCATCTATTTGAGTTAATGGACTATGGACTAGGATTCCATATACCATGAGAAAATCCCCCCATGATAATCACTTACCAACACATTAGACCCACTTTATATATTTGGTGGTTGTCGACCTACACACATGGTACCCCAAGTTGTTCATGAATACTATGAATGATGAAAGCACTGGGCTCTACTCCAAAAACTAAAGGTTCCCTAGTTTGATAAGTTTTCACCATTCCTATAACCATATATGAACCAAAGTAACCCAAAGATCCCAAGTAGGGAAATTATGACTGGGAGCTTGTAGTAAATGGACGAGGGCCAACCCTCAAAGAAAAATATGCCCCTCTTAACATGAACATGATACTGAGAATTGCTTGATATGGCTTCTCACTACATCCAACACTACATCCAACCGACCTACTTACTTTTTAAATTTTTGTCTATTTGTATTAGGAGTTGTGGTACTAAAAGACCCTTCATTTTTTTATGCTTAACATGGCAAAGCATGTCTACCTGTTGATTTTAGCTTGTAGTGGTTGTTATAATGACCCTCTTTTGTATAAAATGCATATAACATTTTGAGTATATTATTAGAAAGAAGAAGCATTTTATTTAAAGAAAAAAAAGAAAAGAAAATAAATTACGAGGTTATATTAGCATATGATCCAAATCCAATGATGTTTTCTAGAGCTAAAGTTGTTATACTTAAAAAAAGTGTTTTTTTTAATATGGGTACCAACTAGTTATGCGCTGAGTTTGGATGAATATTTTTTTATTCATGTACTTAAAAAAGGGTTTTTCGTTTAATATGGGTACCGACTAGTTATGGGCTGAGTTTGGATGAATATTTTTCTATTCATGTACAATCATGGGATTGAAAGCACAAGATTTTTGAAAAATAATGAAAAATATTTATTTCAACTCATTTGCATGAATATCGTTATTTGCATAAACATTGTTATTTTATCTCACTTCCAATACATGGTAAAAGTCTATTTAGTATGTGTAAATACTTTGTGCGGTGTCACATTCTTTAGTGGCTCTCAAAGGTGATTGTCTAATAGACAACTTTAGAATGTGTGATTTTTCAATGTTTCGAAGGTACAATGATCTCCACGCTTAAATAATATAGTTGTTAATCATTGATAGACATCCATTAGCTTTAATTGCAACTAGATGGATGTTCACATTAGAATCCATCACAAGGGACTCATGCCCCTCATTGTGTTACATCCAACAACAACCTACTTCTAATCTACAACATATCACGAGTACTTCTTCAACTAGGCATCCTTGTAGCATATGGAATAAATCACCATGCACGCTATCACAGCAACTTAGCTCCAAATTCATTGGGATCATCAATGTGATCTCATATTCGACAAGGTAACACTACTACTAGGCCCAATAATCAAAGTTTTTGACATCGTGGCAAAGCCCATAAAAACTAATAGATTTACCACCTTGGTTGATTTGGCAATCATCTCATCTTTGGAAAATTTAGCACATATTATTTGTTGTATAAATATATAGGTCCACTAATTATAAAAGAGGAGATTATATCATGTCAGATTGTAGTGTTTAGTAGGATCATACATATATACACTGTGCACACAATTTTGTAGTAATTTATATTTGTAGGATTGATCTCTATAATCAATTATTCTCACAATTGTCACAATGATATGTTACAATGCTTTGATCCTTTCCCCTTTTATAGCTCTATCTTACAATACCCAGAGTAGAATTGTACAATGGAACCATAACGTGGATCGTATGGTCTTTTGACTTTGTTGTATGTATTTCTATTTCCTATATATTTATATCATGTAATGCTTTTACACTTAATTTCTTAAGTTGCATGGCACTTAATCCATGTAACATGGTTCCATGATGTATCAAAACTTTCATATCCATATTCACTTTTCTTCATCTATTTTCTATTTATTAGATCTCACCACCCCATTGCAACTAGACATTGTGACCTACTTGGTAGTTGTGTGAAACTTGACATAAGTCACAATTCTGATTGTTTCCCTATGAATGAAGGGACTATACACCTTGGGTGATCAATCCTACCTTGAGTATGGATCATTGATATCAAAGCATGGAAATTTCCTAGTCATGATTGGATGTTTATACCACTAAAACACTCGTTATTTTCAATGGAGTTACTAACAAAATTGACTCTAGACTTCTTAAATATTTTATTAATTGTTATCTTTCTAAAAACAATCATGATTGTAATTTGAGAAAGAAGACTCAAATATTTAATTTTTTGATAGGTGTAAACATTAAGATAAGTTTCAAACTTTGGAAGCTTGATCTTTCATCGCCGCTAAGGAGTCCATTTCTCATCGACAATCTTTGGTGATCATTCTAAATACTTGTGATATTTTCTATGTAGATTGCCTGCAGATACATGAAATAAAACAAATAAGTGAATATTGGTTTGGACAAACTTTGAGTATTAAAGGCATAAATTCACTTATAACTCTCTTGAATGCTTTTATATAACCTTGACATCTCCATATATGGTAGGTGGCAATTCCACCAATTATGTGACACATTATCTTTAATGCTATGCAAAAAATGATCATGAACATCTAGTGGATGGAAACCCTTTGAGGTTAAGATTGACCACAATTTATCAACGTTCGAAGGGAAAATTGATGCAAAAGCACTAGAAGAATGGTCCAATGCCTTGCAGATTACTTTGATGCCAAGGAGATTAAGATTGAAACCATGAAAATGTCCCTTGTCGCCAAGGCATGGTGTAAAACTAACAACCAATAATGTGAGGAGAGTAGTGGGCCTATTACAACATGGGACGACTTCATAAAGATGGTGCACGAGAGGTATTACCCTCTGCAACATACAAAAGATAAACATATGAAGTAATAACAATTTTTCCAACAATAAGACTATTGGGAGGGGGGAATTTATGTAGCCCCATAGCAAAGGGAGGTCACCTAGAAAATACACAAATGAGTTCAAGATTGTAATGGTCCATTTATTTGTTAAAGAAGAAGAAACAAATCTAGTCCTCACACTAGTGCAACAGATTAGTGCATCAATCAATCATTGGAATTCCTGACCATCCAAGCATTTACAAACTCCCATAGTTTTGTGCAATGGATTGAGAAAAAACACAAGTCCAAATAGTGCCTCCACTCCTCTAGTGAGAAACATAACCAACAATGCAATGCCATAAATAACAATAATAAATCAAAGAAGAGGTAGACTCATCACAATCCATACAACACTGCATAATCTAATGATTATTCCACGTCCATAAAAGAATGCAACATTAGTAAATGATTGCAAATAAAGAAGCAAGTTATAGGTATTAAGTAAGACAATCATAAGACATCTCACCATGATAACAAGGATCACTACTTGCATATCTTTTATGACACTACTTGTAGTAGGAAAAAACTATGACCTCAATAATCAAATTGTAACCTCTACACCTAGATCCTCTAATGTCGTCATTCTCACAATGCATATAGACTCAGGTACCTTGTAAAGAACTATTGAATCAAAGAAGAGTCATAGTCATGTGTGTGTTCATCAATAACCTATGCACTTCATTATTAGAACACAAGTAAAAAAATAGATTTTCATGGCCACCATACAACAAATGAATCTCATGAACCAACCACACCCATAACCTTACAACATTTGATGACTCCAATCCATCAAGGAGACATGTGTCACCAAGCAGTTTACATTCCAATAGACCATCCGCCCTTGGAAATATAAGGTCATGTGTGATGTCACAACTTCATATACTATACAACACATTGTACAAGCAACCTTAACTGTGGGAAATGCATGAAATTTGTGAATCACTACTATGGAGTGTCATCCTCAAAATCTAGGGAAACCTTTATATCCCTAAGGTAAAGCCTAAGTCAAGTACATATGATTTTAGAAAATAAATGTCACGGACTAATCAACCATGCACACTTTTTTTTAATTGTTGGTTGTTTAATCAATGATTACTTAAAACATTGTCACACCCATTCAAGTATCCTTCATCACAGAACTAGTGTAATGGAAGAAATTACAAATGCTTCTAGAGGAATACATAAATGTATTTAAAGATCATAATGAAGTACACTCCATTGCCAAGTCAAGCATGATATTGGTATAGGTCCCTAGAACATTATTGCCCAAAGGTCTACTATATACTAGGTCCTTACTAGAGAATGATGAAATCCAACACTAAATATAAAACCTCTTGTGGAAGAGACAAGTGTAGTCGAGTGCTTCCACTTGAGGCAACCCTATCATACGCATACCAAAGAAAGAAGGAACATGGTAGATGTGACTTGACTATTGCACCCTTAGATAAGATCACTATAAAAATTAGGTATCTAAAACCCTAGATTGATGACGGTCTTCAAGATGCATTAAAAGGAGCTCAATTTTTTACCATAGACAACCTTGAATCTGGATACCACCAAGTTCTAGTTTACTTTGATGATTCATATAAAATAACTTTCCAAGTTAGGGACATATTATATGTCTGACTTGGGACAACTAATGCCTCGACAACATTCATGCACCTTATGGACAATGTATCATGACCTTTGTCAGGTCAATCAATTATTATTTATCTAGACGATGAGATAATTTTTAGTAGTGTAAGGGAAGAACACCTCCAATACATCACAACGATTATGTAGACTCTCTACGACAAGTAGATTTTTACAAACTTGGAAACACATGACTTCTCAATAAATCATATATGGTTTGTTGGCTTCATTCTCAATCCTAATGGAATACATGTGGATCTAAAGAACACATAGGTCATCCAATACTAACCCATACCGACCAACCTTGCAGAGTTATATACCTTCATCAAACTAGACAATTTCTAATGTAGGTCCATGTTTGGATTCTCACACATCTCCCACCCCTTTCAGTACCTCTTGAAGGGTAGAGCCTTTAAACTTTTATTTACTTGGAGTAACTTGTAACAATGGGCTTTTGAAAGTTTGAAACACAAACTCTGCTCTACCCTAGTTTTGTAACTTTTAAATATCCATCAACCTTCTAAAATATAGAGTGATGCTTTACATTATGCCCTTGTTGTTGTCCTCCTTCAATGTTACCTAGTTGCATGCAACGTCGAGTCCTTTAGTATCACTATATGATGTTACTCATCATACGCCCATGAACTCTATGTGGCGGAATCCCCTCTGTGATGTAATTTGGGCCTTCGGGCCACTTAAAGTTAACTCTAGGATATCTATGATATCCTTTTAATGTAATTTGGTCAAGGCCGACTATGTCGGTTATTATTAAATAAGGCCCACTAGGTAGTTATCATTCAATAAATGTAATATGGCCCAGTTATTAACATAGGGGTCATATTGATTAGGGTTAGGGTTTGGTAGATAACTATAAATAAGGATGGAGTCCTCCTTATGGGATATCTCAAGGATTATCATTGTATTGGAGCATTTATCATTTGGAGGTTGACCCCTCAAAGAGGCAAGTGAACATTTCTCACCTACCTTTTGGAATATCAATAAAGGGTTATATTTTTGCATGTGATATATTTTGTTTTTTTTTTCTATTTTGTTTCTCGTAGTTTGAATTTATTCATGTATCCATCTTAAATTCTTTATATATGCTATATAAGTACAGTTGAAGTTGTCAATTTGGTTTAGCTTAGGTGGTTGGAAAGGATGATTGTTATCCTCCCCACCTAGGTTCAATTCTCGCATGTGACATGTTGAGCTATTAACGAGTATATTATTGTAATGGCTTTGAGCCCTACTATTGATCAACCTTATGCCTTGAATATTCTAGGGTTTACCCTAGGTACCATCCTTGAAATTAGGCGAAGTACTTGGGGGTTTTCCCCATACTTTGTAGCTTGGAAAAAAAAGTACACTGCAAATGGTATTGGAGAACTTTCTTGTGTCTATATGCACCCTAATTTTAGAGATATTTTTCAGGCTAAGGATGTGTTTCAATGTCTATAAACATAGAGATCCTTTATTCAACAAGTCAAAATGCAATTGGAAAGCATACACATAAG
>JASDQU010208455.1:4156-16809 GCA_032191745.1 Picea mariana | reverse complement strand
TTGCTCCAGAAAGTATTTCAAATTGTTGTGGTTGGTCCTCACTATAAAATGTCTACCCACTAGGTACTGTCAAAATTTGTCCAATGCATGGATAATAGCCAACATCTCCTTATCATAGATGGAGTAGTGCCTTTCTGGTTCCCTCAATTTCCTTCTCTCAAAAGACATGGGATGGCGATTTTTCATCAGTACCACTCCTATCCCTTCTTCGGATGCATCACACTCCATTACAAATGGCTGAGAGAAATTTGGAAGTGCTAGTACCGGGAAAGTCCTCATTACCTTCTTCATTTGGTCAAATGTTGCTTGTGCTTCCTCAATCCACCTAAATGCRCCCTTTTTGGTCAGATCTGTCAGTGGTGCCCCAAGTTGTGAAAACCCTTTTACARATYGTCTACAATAGCTGCATATCCCCAAGAATACTCATAAATCTATGATCGACCTGGGGGTAGGCCAATCTAAGATCGCCTAGATCTTTTCTTGATGCACCTTCACTCCMTCAAAACCTATTATGTRCCCTAAATACATGATCTTCGTCAATCCAAATTTACACTTTTCCTCCTTGGAAAAAGCAATTGTTCCTCCATAATGGTGAGAATCTCATCCACATGCCCCAAATGTTCCCTCCATGTCTTACTATAGATTATAATATCATCAAATAACACCAATAGAAACTTTCTCAACTATTTGATGAAGATATGGTTCATACATGAATGGATGGTAGCTGGTGCATTAGTCAACCCAAAGGGCATGAACACAAACTTATAGTGACCGTAGTGACATCAGAATGTTGTTTTCTAGATGTCCTCCTCTCTCACCCTAATCTGGTGGTATCCTGATCAAAGATCAATCTTCGAAAAATATTCTGCTCCATGTAGCTTATCTATCAGCTCGTCAATCCTTGGTATTAGGCATCTGTTATTAATAGTCTTCTTGTTTATATCCCTACAGTCAATGCACATTATCCACGTGTGATCCTTCTTCCTCACCAATACTACTGAAGAAGAAAATGGACTAGAGCTAGGTCGGATGTATCCCATCTCCAACAACTCATATATGGCCTTTTCTATCTTGTCCTTGAACTTCTTTGGGTGCATGTGTGGTGTAGTAATCAATGGATTGGCCCCTTCCTCTAACTCAATGACATGTTCAAATCCTCGGTCTAGTGGCCTTCCTGCTAGTAGTGGCCCAAATACCTTATCATGCGTACCCAATAACTCTTGTATGTCTACATGGTAATGCTGACAATCCTGGTATGGATTCTACATTATGACCAAACACTCCACTACGCATGACACATCTTTGTGTCTAAAGAGAGCCTCCATGCATATTTTGGATACAACCTTGGGTGCTCCTAATGACATACCCCTCAGGATAACCCGCTGACCCCTAGTGTCTATGAATTCCATCCTCATCTCTTGATAATTCATTTTGAAGTCTCCAAGGGAATATAACCATTGTACTCCCAATACCACATGGGTTTCTGCTAGTTCCACCACATAAAAGTCATCGGTCAATGTGTAGTTTCCCAATTTCGAATCCAACCCTCTAATCCTCAAGGTACACATCATGTTGTACCCATCTGCTACTACTACTTCAAAACCCTCAAATTCCTTTGTGGGAATTTGTCTCTTGGTAACCAATTCCACATCTATGAAATTATGGGTGGCCCCTCCATCAATCAACATTGTAACTCTTTGTCCCTACATAATTCCACTGATTCAGATGGTATAGTACCTGGGGACTCCTGAAAATGTGGCTATGGTCACCTTCTTGTCCCCTTCTTGTAATGGTGCATGTTATGTAATTTCAAGGTGTGGTGCCTCATCACTGTTTTGACCCTCATCTGGACTGTGTGGGTTCTCCTCCTCACCTTCATCTTCTTCATCAGATAGTACTTCAATATAATGTACCTTTCCCTTTACCATACATCAGTGACTTGGTTCCCATTGATCCTTGCAACTAAAGCATAGTTTCTTTCTTCTAAGATCTCTCTGAGTGCCTTCTTCTAACCTGTCTGTCCCTATCCATGTCTGCTGAGGAAATTTTGTCGTCTGCCCCTTTTGAGGAATGAAGGTATTTACTGGGGCCTTTCTGACCACTGTGTCTGCCATATCCTAAGTTTTATTGATGGAATCCTATAATGTGGGTGGCCTAAAATCCTTAACTCAAACCTTCAAGGGTTCAGTTATCCCCTTTGTAAATAGCATCATTAATCTTTGTTCTGAGATATCAGTTACCTTGATAACCAACCTATGAAACTCTATGATAAATGCCTCCGATGTACCTATCTGTCTCAACTGGACCAACTCCCTTAAATGAATTTCAGGATCCTTCCTTTCGAACCTGTCCATCACCTTCTGGGTGAATTCACATATAATTTAATGTTAGCATGTCCCAGGGTGACCAATCTATGATGCCACCATCCAAATGTAAGGTGGAAATCTTGATTGCCTCTGCCTCGGTCATTGGGTTGAGTTGGAGGTAAGTGTCCATCTTCTGCACCCAAGTTCTAGTTGAACTGTTAGTTGATCCATCGAAAGAGGGAATAGTTAACCTACCCACCCTGTGCATAAGATCATAGTTTTGTTGGTACTACACTTCTTTGGTCCATTAGCTTTTTTTGTTCCTATATTTAGCATTGTAATAGTCTTGGAAATAAAATGTTTCCTAGAAACCTTCTGGTGTGGCTAAGTACTCTTCATAACCCTTAAGGGGATCACTATCTTGGTCCTGTTGTTCTGGAACTTTTGTCTGCTTCTCCTCAAGAAATTGTGATAAGATGGCCTTGGTATTTTACTGCTACCTGTCAGTGATCCACTTTGTGTTGGAATATGAATGTTGTTATTCTCCCTGCAGGCCCTACTACTTTGTTGAATACCCTCTGTCTGATTCCCATTGTAGCCTCCTTGGATTTGAATGAGTTGTGTCAAGAGTTTTGTTGTTTATTGTTGGCTAGCAGTCATTTGTAGTTGTCCTGCAACTATATATTCCAACAATTGTTGGACTTTGTATTCACCCTATTTTCCCATGCTTCCTTCTGGTTTTGATTCTGATGGGATTTCTTCTGACTTCCTCTTCAATGATTTGTTAGAGGGTTGTCCTCCACCCTCCTTCTTCCTAGACATTACAGGATGGTAGAATCACCACTAATACAACTATATTCACATAATCTGATTTCCTTCCCATTGTTTCCCCCCACTGTAAATCACACGACTTTTTCTAGAAAACCCTAAAAAACTATCGAAATTAAAATGATGATAACTTTAGTTCCATGACTTCGTTTCGGATGATTGTTTTTTTGAAATTGGGTAATTGTTCGAGAGGAATTAAAGTACCCAAATTTTTTTGGAAAATTCTTCTCTGAAAGTTTCATATCTAAGACTGACGTGCACAACCCCCTTTTTTTTCCAAAACAATTCTGCAAAAGACCCAATTTTTTTCCCTTTCTCTATCCAGGGAAATTTCTTTGATGCAATCATAGGCTGGCAAGATAACCAACTCTGATACCACTGTAATATCCTTGACCCAAATTATTAATTATTCCTATGTGAAAATGATATTAAACTCTTACAATAATTTGCTCAATGAGGAATATTATCAAACACATGGAAATCACACATAAATAGAGCATAATAATATGGAATATTATTATGAATGGGAACAACAATACAAATATCTCTAGTGGTTGTAAAAACATTTGCACAACAAGACTAGGAATATAAACTATTGGTTGCTAGGAAGCTACATAATCTGCTACCAAACACACAAGGAAACCTAGTATGATTCCAACATAGAAACCGAGGCTCTCCAAGCCTCCCACTGTTATGCCCTAATATACTTCAATATCTTCAGAAAATACCACAAGACAATGACTCTAAATGAACTCTCCTTTTTCTAGCTAGGGTGGGTATTGTACCACCGAAACTAAACCTACACTGGAAGGGTTTTTCCCAAAACCCTAATGAAAATGCTGGCCACAAGAGCACTCAATACATATCAAATCATAATGCCCAAAGAGGTATCCTCCCATTCTATTTATTCTTCTTCTTTGATTCTTCTAGATCTTCCTTSTTGACCAAATGAAACCCTCACTTGATTAAAATATAATTATTTATTTTATTTAATATCTCTTTAAGGTTTGATACTTTGACTCCCCCTTTTTTTATTACTATATCCTACGAGAGTCATCTAGGCTAATGAKTCCTCAAMTAGAGAGGGACATTACATCTAATTCCATGGATACCATTCCAAATTTTCTTGCAGAGGATGATTTTTTTCTAGAGAGGACATAGAGTTTGGGGTCAAGAGGCTTGAAAATGGGAAAGCTAAGGACATTGAAGGCTATCAAGCTGAAATCTTAAAAATCGAAGGGCATATCCTCATCCCTCACATACACAAGCTCTTCAATTGAGTAGTCAATCAAGGCTTCCCTAAACCCTGGATGCACATCCTCAATGTACCTATTTTTAAAAGTAGGGATAAAAACAATCCATCTAACTATAAGACCATTATGATTAACCCCATTTTAGCCAAGATATACATAATTATTTGAGAAAAGAAGATTAACGTATGGCTAGAAATCCATAGAAAAGAGATAAAGGAAAGGATAGATTTAAGAGCTATCATTCAACCGTTGACCACCTTGTTACCCTTAGGATCATTTCAAAAGAGTGCCACATTAATAAAACTATTCCCCTTTATTTTTTTGTTGACTTTAAAAATATTTTGACACAATGCATAGGATTTTTTTTTGGAATAGGTTGGAAGAGTTAAAAGTTCCTTTTGAGTTAAGGATTTCTGCAACAAGGTTTTATGAGAATGTTATTTCCAAGTTTAGGAATATTGAGGGCTGGTCGGAAGAAATTAATTGTAATATATGAGTTAAGCAAGTTTGTCCCTCATCCCAAACCCTTTTTGGCATGTACATTGACAAGTTAGGAAGATTGTTTGGAAGAAGTAGGTTGTGTCATGATAGTCCTCATTCTTCTTCTTTATGTTGATGATATTTTTCTTACGGTGAGGAGTCTCTATGACCTCGACAAACAACTAATAATCCTCAAGGATTTATGCTCCAATATGGATACAACCATTAATATTGATAAAATTAAAGTTATGATAATTAAATCTAATAAGATCACCTACGATGATTTTGTATATGGAAACAAGAACTTGGAGGAAGTTTCTTCATACAAATATCTCATAATAGATATTCATCATAAGTTCAATTGGAACTATAACATCGAGAAAAGGATAAATGGAGGGTGGAAAGCTTAGTATGGGATTGAAAACAATTGTAAATCAATGGACATTTGGATATGGGATAAGAAAAAACTCATCTTTGAGACTCTTGTTACTCTTTTTATTTTATATGGATGTGAAATTTGGGGGCGGATTATCTCTAGAGATACGTGGATAAAGGTAGAGAAGATCCAAAAGAATTTTATAAATTATAATCTAAAAATTAAAGGCAATACACCATATCCTATCCTCCTTGTAGAAGTGAGTCTTTCCCCCATTGAGAGCATGGATATGACCAAGTACCTAATGTATAAGAACAAGCTAAGAAAAATGGAAGACACGAGACTTCCTAAAATTGCTTCAAACTCTAGCCAAACCACTTTCGGATCAAGCAGGGATAGCATAAGAATGCCCAAACTTGGCTAAACCATTAGGGAATAAAGGAATAAATAATACTATATAATAAGGATAATATTAAAAATATTGTTACATCTAAATTTAAGGAGAAATTGTGGTGTGATAAAGTGTTAGAGGGAAAAATAAAATTAAGTTATTATAAAGAGGTGATAAACCCCAATATAGAAGATTAAAAGTATCTCTTTTCTCTAACTAGTGTAAAGACGAAAATCAACATTGCTAAAATAAGAACAAATTCTCATGAGCTCCATAGTGAAAACAAGCATTGAAGAATTCCCAAGACACCATGGGATGAAAGAATCCGTTCTCTTTGTGACACTAAGAGGGTTCAATATGAATAACAATTCCTCTTAGAGTGTCTAGCATATACCCAAATTATATCTCATTTTCAAAAGATTTGTCAGACTACCAACCTTCCTAACCTTCTAACTCAACAAAACTATGGTGATGTTGGAAAACAACTCTTAATTATTTTCGAGCACATAAATAAAATTCTAAATAAAGATAAGTAATCTCTTACCTTCTTAAGGTCTGATAGACCACATTCGGTCTCAATGGACATTAATCATCATCATAATCATCAACGTATATTATATAATAACAATGATTATAATATAATCACAAATATAATATTATTATATGCTAACTTATATATATATATATATATATATATATATATATATATAAACCATATTTTTATTTGAGATAAGAAAAATACAATACTCGAGTGCTCTAGGCATAGTCCAAAAAGTTTCATGAAGAAATAGATCTCTTCATAATCTTTCACTATAGATCTAGAAAGATCCACAACCTTCATAATATCAAGTATATTATCTATCAAGTGATTAACAACAAACAACAGACTTAACAATTCCATGTATTGACAAATTACAAGTTCAAGATGAGTTCAAAAGTTATTAAATGAAAACTGTTGTAAAACCACTATAAGTTCACCTTGTACTTATTCCAAGGAATCATAAATCTCAGGTAGTTGAAGTGCTTCCTTTGAGATTTAATTTGTAACATCAATGTGTTCTTTATAAATATAAGTACATTTCATGTAGTTAATGACCATAGAAGAATCACCCAAGACTTGAAGCTTATCAATCCCTCTATCAAAAGTAGATTTTAGTAAGTAGTATAAGGCCTTGAATTCCCCTACATTATATGTTCCTCTTCGTATATTACCTTTGACCTGACATTTGTATGTCTCTGAAAGATGTTGAATGCAACCAACCCCACTAATAGAATCTAGGCCTTGAGAAACCCCATAGAAATATCCCCAAGCTAAAGACTTATCCACCTAAACCCCGTAGAAATAGAGTTTCTAGCTATACATATTCCCCATAGAACCATAAATGGGATTTCCCTGAAGAAATTTAGATATTGCCAAGTAAACCAAACATTAAGATATGTATATAAGGATTCACATTTCTAAAATTTATAGATACACAAAATCTCCCCAACCTCAATCGAGACTTTCTAAGAAAAATTAAATGCAAGAACAAATGTGAAGTATTTTCCTCACTACACCTCCAAAGTAAACAAATACTTGGACCTATTCTATTTGTTTTCTAGAGTACATATCATGTTAAAAATTTATTGTTCGATCATAAACAACTTACACTTGGGAGGAGATTTAACTTTACAAAGCTTCTACCACCACCATTTGTCATCAACTAGTCCTGGCCCAAAAAGAGCTAAGTATCCAAGACTAGGGGTATAATTTCTCTCAACTCCATTTGGAGTTCATATTGATTCATTCATGGAATTGTTCAATATTATATGTGCCTTCTTGAGTTTTACTAAAAAGTGACCCCATATTTGGGCCAAATTTCCTTATAGACCAAGATAAATTTCCTTTCTCTAGCCTTGAGACCATGGGGATGTGTCATCTAGGATATCATTCAAATTAAGTGTAAATATACCAATTACCTATAAGTGATGTATGATTTATTAGGGAGGAATATGTCTCTACCACACACCATTATTGCATCTCTCTCCACTCTTACTTGTGATTTATCTCCCACTCTCCATGCCAGATAAGAGCATATGACTGGGAAGGCTAGTGACATTGCCTTCCACTAGTTGGATACATTCACTATATTCTTCCTTTCCTTTATAACCCAGTCCAAGGGATTTCCTAGAGAAATGTATTTATGTATAAGAATCACTTTCCACATTCTCTCCTTTGTGATGGAATTCCATAATGATTTTGCTACCAAATATTTTCCAAATAAATGTATGTTCTTCATTCCCCAACCCCCCAAGGATTTTGGAGTTGCAATCCTTTTCCACTTAACTCAGTGATTCCCTTTGTAATCACTACTTGATCTGAATTATTTTTTAGAACAAAATGAAAGAAGAGATATTACAATGAAATACACATAAATATTGTGAGAAACAGAGAAATACAATAATACATGATTTCTATTAATGAAACAAATGTACAGAGACTGTAAAAATACAGAGTGAAAGACTTGCTAGAATGGTGGTAGCTTATCTTTGAGAAGAGATGTGATGGCTACTCGCATTCAAAAGAAGATGAGTTTTACAATGAGGCTCCAAAGGCCTTTTTAACATACGTAAACTCCAAAACCCTAACCTCAGAAGATGAAAAACCAAAAGGTTTGTGGGCCCCGATGGGGGTAGTTGATATGTCAAGTTCCGGGGGGTATAAATTTTGCATACGATCTTTGTTTGGGGTGCTTGATACATAGTTGGAAAGGTCTAACCGAGAATAATGACTTTAGATTTCCCTAGGCCAATGCCCATAGCAGTCGCCTGGGCCCCAAATCACCAAAAAATGTCGTTTAGGGCCTCAAAATGGCCTTGAAAGTTTGGGACCCAAAACAATGTTGAAAAAATGCCAAGGTGGATGATCTAGAATTGGATATAAAGACCAAAATGGGTCTAGGAAGGACTAAAAATCAAAGTTCTCAAAATGGCTTCAAAATGGATGTGTGTGTAGGCCTCATCGATACGAACCCAATGCAACTTGAATGGGCTCAAACAAACATCGTATGCGAAAGATATCTTAGTCTGTTTGTTTGGCCAAACATGAAAAAAAATGTTGACTATACAGTCCGTACAATGTTGATGTGGCAACTGACTATACAGGCTGTACGACTGTACAGTGACATAGCAGTGTGGGCATGCTGACATGGACAGGTTGATGATTGGCAGTGGTGTGTTCAGGTGGTCGAACGAATTGATGACATGTGTCCTTTATTAGGGCGAATGTGAAGGTGCCACATGTCCCAGTCCTGGGCTTCCATGTGGCACCCATTTATTGGTTTGTTGTATTGAAAAATTATATGGAGTTCATGGGGGTCAAACTCATGACCTCCATGGTCACCAAAGTCTTCATGTAGGTTGGGCTACGAACCCGCCTACACGATAGATCTTACCTCTATATCGCGCTATATATATTTAAGTTTGAATACAGTTTGGTTGGAAAACAAAAAGGGATGGGGCCTAGCCCCAGCCCCGATGCAATTGCATGGGACCTTACCATGACCTTACCACACGACCAGGCCTATATACATTAGCACACACATTTTCTATGGGTCTAGCCTCGATCACAAGCATAGACCATATGATTCGGACCTTCCAACAGTTTGGCGCAGATATTCGATATGGGATAGCCCCCGATTCTTGCTCCAAATACCATGTGACCCAGAGTTCAGTGGTGAGTGCCAATTAATAGGGCTAGCCTGTCAACTAGGGTGCGGAACCAATGGCTATGACTAGGGCCTAAATGGTATAGAGCGCGTGGAGACTTAGCCCTTGGCCATATGGCCATGCATCAAAGGACCAAGAGCTTATCTCGGAGGGGGCCAACAAATCAACGCCATCCCAGGGACACATGGAGAGCACCCAGGTGACCAGGAGCCCGAGAAAATGGGGCTGCACCCTAATATTTTTCCAAATAGTGGATTATTAGCCAATTTTGGGATATTTAATCCATTTTTGGAGGATCTTGGGCCCTTTTTGAGGCCAAATCTTGGGGGAAGTTGGGAGTTTGTTACCAACTTCAGGCCTATATAAAAAACAGGTTCTTGAAGCCATGGAGGGAGATTCAGAATAGGAAAATGCTGAATAATTATTGAGCCAAATCCATTTTTATGCAGGGAAGCCATTGAGGAGAGCACCTTTGCAGGCCATTTCTGGGAGCTTCGTTCATCCGTTTTCAGTGACGTCAGTTTTGTTGGGTTCTTGAGATCTGGTAGAACATGACCAGATCATTTTTTAATCCTTTTAGTACTATTATGATGTACTTTTAAATCTTTGAACAGAAATAAGAAATCCTTACCCACTGAGACAAAGGCCCAGAGACGTAGGCAAGATTGTCGAACTCTGTTATCACTTTGGTGTTTATGGTTTGTTGTTCTTCATGCTTATTTCCAGATATGTATATTGTTTAATGGTTGCTATGTTTCCTCTTCAATTATTCCTCTTTCATTAATTTCCTAAATGGTAAAATAATTCATGCTTTAATAACTCAATCATTGTCGTTTAAAACATCTTTTCGGATAAGTGCAAAATTGTTTTTCGAGCCAGTGGAATATGTGGGTGGCCATAGATATCCACCTAGATCAATCCTCCCTCCTTAGGAAGCAATGGTATCCATTGAATTGAGTTCCCAGAGGATAGGGGGAAGCGTTTGTGGAATTTGAACCTTGATGAGCTACCTGCCTTGCTGGAGAATTTGTGTTGCTTAGCTTGTTGAAGGTTGTCACGAACCTATGGATGGAAGGGTTGGACATTTTTAACCAGTATGGCTACATGAGATGATTGCGTGTAGAAGGAATCCTTGCACTTTTATTTAATCTTGTCGACCTACTTCTGCTAGATAGAACATGCTTGGATTGAGGCTGCAGTGGTTGCAGTGTCCTTCTATTCACCTTTTGAATAGATAGTGAAGAAGCTGAATTTTGTAGTATGAGATACTACCTTGAGGAACTATTTAGGTGGCACAATAGTTGGAACTACCTCCGGTATCCTATGGAGATGACCCCCTAGAGTAACAATGACACTAGAAGGTCGAGACTCATAAATAAAATGGCCCTTCCACATATATGGCTCGCCCAAAAGAACATCACAAACATCCAATGGGGAAACATCACATAATACCTCATCCTTGAAGGGTTGATGCAATAGGACATGTGACACTTCTGGTTGACATGAAGATCTAATCCTTGGCGAAGCCAACCAATGTTTTATGGTTGCGAGTGTGGTGTAATYGACAATCCCAACTRTTTAATGACCTCTGCTGAGATGAGGTTCTTCTAGCTTCCGCTATCAATAATTAAATGTAGTGGGGTCCCCTTCACCCACATCTGTGTATGAAAAATGTGGTCCCCCTCTTCATGATCTACTAGTTCTTMTGGTTTAATTGTTGCGGTCGTGACAACAACAGTGGGGTCTGTGTCAATGATTTGTCTTCTACCAATATTTTTTGAATTAGATTCTAAATCATGGTTCAAATCCTTGTCTTTGATCTTGACCACCAATGACTAATATGATATATCATATTAGTTGTATATCATATTACAAGTAATATGATAAATCATATTAGTTGTATATCATATTACAAGTAATATGATATATCATATTACAATATTCATCGGTATTATGCTAGGGGATTTTGTCGAAATCTCACCATTTTCCAGTGTCCTTCTTCGTCTTTCCACTACCCTTCTTTTCCTATGGCTTGGATTGGTTTTCTAAAGGATGGTTGTTAGGGCCATATTTACCATACTTTGGTTGCTGCAAATTTATAGACCTGAACTCCCATTAGAATGGTGGTAACTTATATCTGAGAAGAGATGTGACGGCTACTCACATTCGCAAGAAGATGATTTTTACAATGAGGCTCCAAAGACATTTTTAACATAAGTAAAATCCAAATCCCTAATCCTAGAAGATGAAAAACCAAAAGGTTTGCGGGCCCTGATGGGGGTAGTTGATACGTCAACTTCCCAGGGGCATAAATTTTGTATACGATCTCTGTTTGGGGTGCTCGATACACTATTGGAAAGGGCTAATCGAGAAGAACGACTTTCAACTAGACCAAGACAATGCATTAGATAGACGCGTAGACCCCAAATCCCCAAAAACTATCGTTTAGGGCCTCAAAACGACCCCGAAACCTTGGGACCTGAAAAATTGTTGAAAAAATTCCAAGGTGGAAAACTATTTTTTGAGCCAGTCGAATAGGTGAGTGGCCATCGATATCCACCTAGATCACTACTCCATTTCCGTAGAAAATTAAAACAAATCTTTCTAATTTTTTCAAGGATATCTTTGGGTATATGAGCTAGGGTGTGCTAGTATGTTGGAATTTATTTTAGCATTGAATTTATCAGAACCAATCTACCTCCCATAGAGAACCACTTGTTGCACCAAAAAGATACGTGTTTTCCAATTTTAGATAGCAACTAGTGCCAATCTTCCTTTCCATAAAATATATGCTTAAGAGTAAAGCCCAAATATTTAACCCCTTTTGACATGTGTACGTGTTTAAAAGGAAAACACCCTCCATTAACCAATCTCAAATACCTTCCAAACCAACTGTATAAACTACAAACTTGTTCTCATTTATTTCCATGCATATAGCCTTATCATAAAGCTGGAAAATTTTCCTTAAACATTGACCCTCCCTTTCTGATCCAAAACATAATAGTAGAACATCATCTATGAACAATAAGTGTGTATGTGCCTCAGAGATTCTCATTCTCATACCTTTGATTCTCCTCTTTCTCCTAGCTTCACTAATGGCTCTATTGAATCCCTTTTCTACCAAAAGAAAGAGGCAGGGTGAGAGTGGGATGCCCTGTCTAAGCCCCCTTGAAGACTTAAATAATTTTGATGTTGATCCATTAATTAATACTAAAAAGGAGGCAATAGTCACTCATCCCATAATCTACTTGACCAAAGGAAGTGAGAAACCTATGAGAATTAAGAGTACGCAAAGATACAATCATGAGACC
>JASDQU010208454.1:8216-24492 GCA_032191745.1 Picea mariana | reverse complement strand
CACAACGGTTTTCAAAAAGTAAATCAACTGGAAAAAGCCTTTTACAATGATCAATAAATGTTGCATGGCACTGTTTCATGGAAGATATGCTAGCAGGAGGCAAGGATCGGTACCATTCACGATCATATCATTCTAATGAGTACATGAACATCTTAATTAAAACATCCTCATGATGTATTCCCCACTGATGCATGAGTTCATGGAAATCAAGCAAATGATCTGCAGGGTTATCATCTTTATTTTCTCTAAATCTAGGCAAGTAATCATCCCATTCATATATAGTAGGAACAATGTTTGGAAAACCAGGAACAACAGAGAAATTAAAAGGAGAAAACCTTCAAGCCAAGATGGTTTCCATCTGAACATATGACTTCTTAAAACTATGGAGTCACTACTGGATTCTTTAACCATGGAGTCGCTAGGTGAATGATTTGTAGGCTAAAAGTGTCTGGTATTTGTTCACCATCAAATATCAGATCTAATCATTTTAGTTCTCCCAGGGAAAGATGTTTCGTTACTTCGATCCTCGACAGTGGTGCCAGAAGATGTTGGTCCTAAAGTTTGCACCTGACTGCTAAATGGCAAAGCTAGGCCACCTCAAGTTTTGGGATGATTATTCTTTTGATAATTTGATTTTTTGGGTGAGTTAGAGGGTTGGTTTTACCAAGACAGGAGCATGGTTGGGTTGGAAAAATGATATGGATGAGGTTCATCCTTGTTTGGTGGCACACTAATGATAGACAAGTGAAATATAGAAAAGCAAAGGGAAACAACAAATTATTGAATGAATAATTTGCTGCAAGAAGTTCAATACTTAAAATATCATTTCAATACATTAAACATGTATCAGAAACACAATTTCCCCCATAGGTTTCAATAAAAACAAATATTCACCAAGCATTAGTTGTTTTCACAGGTTGCATATCAATAAAGATGAGTTATATAATAGCCGAAGGAAATGAAATGTACTTTGCACAAATCAAAAACTGCATTCAAGATAAGATAAAAACACATGAAGATTTGAATGAAACACTGTCATCAAGAGTATATTAACTAGGTAGAGAGTTTTAATCCATGCATAGAATGGGTCCAACCAGCTTGATGTATTTCTATCCTTTCCCCAAAAATCAAACCCTCAAAACATACAAAAACTGCATATTTATCAAAGTTGCAGAGGCTCTCGTCCATCCGGGACTGGGACTTAACTCTACATTGACAATTGCAGAACGACTAATTAACTTGAATAAAAAATTGTTGGAGTACAACAATGTATACTTTACACTTGAATTAATAAAAAAGAGTGGTTCTTATCACACATAGAAGACCACTTATTATTCTTTAAACTAAACAGAGTCTTGAACTAAATAATTGAAAACCAACACTAGTGATGAAACTAGATTGATGTGAGCACTGGAATGAACTGAGACTGTGGAAGAAAATGATTCAGAGTGACAGAGATGAGTTTTGCATTGATCATGGCATGCACGTGCACTTTTGGAGGCCACTGAAGAAAACTAGATGTGCAGCGTGAAAATATCCCGGAGTGACGTGGTGACCTTACGTCATATAAGCACGTGATTGTAGAAGTTTTCGAGGGTGGTTTTGATCCACACTGATCCGACTCCCGCAATCCACCACCAACTGCTACGTACCTCATAAGATATACCATGATTTCAATTGCGGGATCACTCTAAAAAATCAACGTTCAAGCATTTTATGTCCCCGCAATGAAGTGCACTCGTCGATCGTGTCGCAATCTGTGATTTGGGTGACCCTACTACTTTACCGCCCCTGCTAAGGTTCTATTCATCTGCCATATTAGAAATCCCTTATATCATTTAGCGATGTCACCAATTTCTTAGAGCTCGAGAGATTTTGAACGTAAAGCATGAATATCTCTTGAAGTGAACTTTTCTCGAAGTGATGTGGCAGTCTCTCGTCACTTCGACACTTTGGGGTTCGGGAGATTTTAGATGAAAAGTTTGTATAACTCTCAGAGTAGTACGGGCCCGAAGTGACATGGAGGCCTGAAATGACTACCATGTGTCCTGACGTATGAGTGTCATGTGTATCAGGGGAATGAGTTCCATGTGTCTCTGGTACTTTGGGTTTCGAGAGTTTAGATGCAGAAGGTCTCAATTTCTCTGAATGGTCGAATGGACGAATAACAAAATTATTTCAAATCTATACGGTCCTCATTTATTCGAGATCAATGGTCCACAAGTACTTTGGGATTTTGGGCCTTTGAGTGATATTCCTTTCTTACCTGCTACAAATATCAACGATTCTTGTTGATTTGAGATCGACGATCCACAATTACTTCAGGTGTTTGGGCTTTAGGAATTTTCAATGCATAGTTCTTACAATCCTCCGGAGTGTCGTATCTCTGAAGTGAGAGATCTGCCTCCACATGTCCTCTTATTTTGGACGAGAAAGATTTACTTCAGAACTTTGGGTAATTATTTCTCTAGTGCTTCGCTCCACAAACCCCTAGAGTGCTAAGTCTCCAAAGTGAGAGATATGGCTCCACATGAACTCTTGTTTTGGACGACCGAGATTCACTTTGGGAGTTCGAGCTTAGGGAGTTTTCTTCTACTTGCTCACGCTATTTCCTGAAGTGTCATATTTCCAAAGTGTTAGATCTTCCTTCACATGGTCTCTTGATTTGGATGGTTTATATTTATGATCCTAAGAAATTGTTGGCTCACAACTTGCACAAAATTTAATTTCCTTCTCGATCCCCACAATGCGAAGATACTCGTTCGTAGCGGGATCGATATGCATCGTTGATCTATTGATCTAGCAAGATCAACGATCTTGAGCGATTGTGGGCTCACAACTTGCATAAACTTTCATTTTCTTCCTGATCCTTGCAATGCCTCCCCATCGTCGATCTCTCTCCAATGAGATCTGACAGTCGTGACTCAATCTTTGCTTGATCTGACGACTGAAAATTGAACCTGTTTGTTTGCTTGTATTTCAAGCCTGAAATGGACTGCTCTGAATGATGCATTTTTTATTATGGTTTCTTACTGTGCATACAAATATATTGGCGGACCTGGATGTCTCCTACGCATAGGAAAGGATTGGTGGGCTTGCTGCATGCTTAATTGGTGGAAAACATGATGACATGTGTTTCAAGCTCAAACCAGACATGCAATTATATTTCAAGGAAAACATAAATAATTTGGCGCAAAGAATCAATCAACCAATTCTATAAAGAAAAATAGGTCATTGAACAGATGGGAAACAGACTTTATCAACCAGAAGAGGAAAAATTTGACGAAGGCATAGGGAAATGAGAGAGGAGAGGCAGGGGTGGAAACCTAGGTTACAACAGAAACTATGTTCCGATCAGGTACTACTGCATAGGTTGATGATCTTGACAGAGAGGCATTTGATAATGCACTTATGTCGACATTTCTTTCTGATGTTATTATTGATATACCCTCTACCTATGGTAGCATAGACACTGATGCATCTAGGTCTAGTGGTGGACCTAGCTAGTAGTGGTATTGATTGACATGTTTATTGATTATTTTATATTTGACTTGAGATGTACATATGACATGTTTATTGCATATTTTTTTTAGATGTGTGTTTGACATGTATATTCATATGTATATTGCTCGTTTATATTATGTTTTTCATATAATGTTGTGGTTGTTATTTATAAAATATATTATGAGTCTATTAATGATTAACATTGCTAATGATTTCTCTGTTTTTAAGTTGAGATGTATCACTCATTTAAATTTACAATTTCTATCTCTCGAGGTGTAGAATGGTCAGTGATGGAGTATATTTTTAAGGAACTCTCTTATGTGAAGTCACCAGTTTGAAACCATCAACTTACCTTGTGTGGCATGTGAGTGGCCATGTTGGCATGCCTGGAGGTTATAGTGGTAGCAATTGGATAGCACAACCACTTGTCATGCGAATATATTCCCAACTAGTTGTTGATTCTGCTAGTCACAAAAATGGGTGGACAAGTGTCAGCTCTAGGATAGTCCTAGCAATTGAATTTTTGTTTATTTTCAGTCATAGTTTCAAAGGTCAGGTATTTAGTGAAGAAGCATGTCTTTCAGTTTCATCTTGTCTTAAAGTCAATATTTATTGTAAGTTCAAACTGGTATATTTTTTGAACTCATGGGGAAGTCATAGTTTTGAATCCATCTGGAGTTGGGTTGGTTTCCTATCATGGAAACCCAGTTGTCAACAAATTGTTTCTACAAGTTTAATGTTTTTTGGAATGTAATTTAATTCTAACTAGCTTACAAAAAATAATCACAATTTCCATATAATGGTTAATTTTACTTTTATGAGATCATTTAATTGAGATTGTGATTGTAAAAAGTTATAACAATTAATGCCATATAATGTTTAACTCTTCTTCAAGGTGAATTGTTTGTTTTCCAACAAGATACCATATGTTGATTAAACATGTTTGGAAACAAAAATACTTAAACACTATGAGTGAAATGATTATGAGTTGAATAATTAAGTCTTTTTCATAGATTATAATAATAACATTATAATATAATTATTCACTAATAATAATGATGATGATGTAATAATAATGTTATTTTTTTAATTTTTATTATTCAAATATTACAAGACAAAGTTATAATATAACTGTTTACTAAAATCAAATTATGATATTTTATTAATATTTATTTTTTCCAAAGATTTTATTAATTTATATTATCCAACTATTATAATATATGATATTCATTCAATGATATATTGGAGGTTGAGGGGATGGTCGTGGTCCGCGTACACCTACGGCTAACATATTTCTATGGCACACACACTTGGGAGGCTCGCACCTATGGTCACATGGGCTTCCATTTCTTCCCAGTGCTAAGGTTCTCAGGAAAAAGGGTCTTTTGATTTTGGAAAACCAGTGCAGTATTGACCACAGGGTTTATGGTAGTCAACGTTCAAAGTGATCAGAAGGTAAGCAATTTTTTTGGTTTCCCTACAGAGGAGCATATCCTCCCTATGGAAAATTATGATGACGTGGTGGACTATTTTCCCGATCCAGGAGAATTGTTTCCCTTAATGGGGATAGTTGGCAGCCCCATACACCCCCTACCGGTGTAGTTGGAGGAGGAAATACCGTTGGTAATGCATGGAGACATTTTTTCTCAGTTCTTAGGTGTTTCTGGCTACTATCACATGCAATATCTAGAATCCTTATCCTGGCTCAGCGGAGCTTCAGTTTCAGGGGTCAGGTCATTGTTGACTAGCCCCAATATTTCACTTCATGGCTCAACTGTCTAGTTTGGTTCGTATACGCAGACCACTGAAGCCCCTTTTCCCCCAATACTATGTGTTTTTTCTCCCGCTTCGGCCTCAACAAACCTTTCTTAGTCATTCTCGGATCCATCGGTGTCGATGTGCTCTCCTACCCTTCCAAGAGAACAAGGGTTTACCCAGGTGACACTTCCAGGTGAAGGAACTGTTGGACACACCGACTACACTGAGAGGGGGGGTGAACAATGTAGGGCTCTTTTTCCCAAAACTTCCTCTTCACAAAACTCATAAGTTAGCAATCACCATTTACTCATTACTTATTTCTTTCATTTATAATCAGTTAAATGTGAACATATATCAGCAACATATATCAACAATATATCATCAACAAATCATCACAACAAGGAACACAAGATGTATGTACAATTTTCTTTTTATTATGGACTACAATACTTGGGTTATCAACAAAAATTGAATAGAGTAGAACTCTACAAGACCACCGGCTCTATAATGCAAGATTCATCTTACACCCTCAACACCAATTGAGATGAGGCAACAATCCTCAATAGATATCAGTCTGTCACAGGTATGCGACCTATCGGTAGTGAAACACACATATGTACGCACCCTACTAGTAGTAGAACTCACGTATGTACGCAGCCAGTCTATACTACAACCTGCGTATCACATAGGAGTTACTTAGGGTTTTCTCTTTCAAAATCAACTCAGATCATCTGCAACCTTCAATCATATTCTCTTATGTATTTCACTGTCCAATCTGACCCATAACTAGTCACAACACATCCAAGCTCTCCAACAACTTACTCATGCTCATCAACCATACAATATGAATGCTACTCAATCATGTATAAGAAATCAACATATTATGGAAATAATAACAGTATTGAATCATAACAACGTTGATCACTCTATCAACCAAAAAAAAACACATCACAACACCCACATCAAGAATGCCTTAAGCATTCACTACACAACAAGCAAGAGTATCCATCAAGACAACAATGTCACCATACCAGAGTTTCTGTGGCAGATATGATCCCATAGAATGCATATCTGGAATATGCTTCAGTCTTCAAGAGTCTAGCACCAGATCACACACAAGTCTTCATGAATCCATCCACTGTATGCACCTTGGCCTCATTCAGCCCACGTATGTACACGACTGGCTCACTGCAGCCCGCGTATGTACACGACCTGGCTCACTGCAGCCCGCGTATGTACACGACCTGGCTCACTGCAGCCCGCGTATACCTCAGAAAAAAGGGTTTCTGAACTTCCATGAGATCCTCCATATCTCCTCTCTCTTAGAATATATCTTCAATACATGATCAAGAGATGCATTTACATAAGAGACCCTTGCCTCTTATTTATACTTTCCAAGTATCTTCCTTAGAAGCATCTTCTAGGTCACTTAACCCACTTCTAGGTCACTTAACCTATTTCTAGGTCACTTAACCTATTTGTAGGTCACTTTACCCATTTCTAGGCCACTTAACCTATTTTCCTCATTTTTAGGGTTAACCACTTTCCATAATTAGAAAGTTCTCCATTTCTTTATCATTTAAATATTCCTCCTTGACTTTGTCACCTCACTTTATAATCTTCTTTGCTTTTGTCACTTCACTTTATTATTTAAATAATCCTCCTTGACTTTCTCACTTTTTTTTACCATTTAAATAATAATTTCTTCTTTGTAAGCTCTTTGACTTCTTTGACCTTTTGGGGCTTCAAGCCTACATATGAGGTTCCTCCAACTTCGTAAGGCCATAACTCTCAATCCATGAGGATTTATGTGACATTCCACATACCACTGGAAATGGCATGACAAGCACTATCCATCTAGGATAGTTCCACTGACAAATTCACTGATCTTCATCTCATTATTCCACATATAAGCACGGTTTCTCCAACCATACTTCTAGGATAACTCAACCGTAAATCATCTTCCCGTGAGGGCTTTCACTATAAGGGGACCACTTTGGAGTTCATCCATTTGTACTCCTAATCAAATATGACAAGACAATACTGATTCATCTTTACATCAATCCAACAATGCATCATATACCAATGAAACCATATTGATCCATCTTCATCTATGCATCATGTATCAATGACAACTCATTGATCCATCTTTATCTATGCATCATGTCAATGACAACTCATTGATACAACTTCATCTATTCATAACATCATATGACTATGACATCATGTATCAATGACAACTCATATATCCATCTGCATCTATGAATCATGTCAATGACAAATCATTGATACAACTTATTCTATGCATGACATCAGATGACTATTAATCCACTTGCCATCAATCATCAATCAATCAATCCTTTGGCATCAATCAATCCCTTGACATCAGTCAATCACTTGACATCAATATTTTGACATCAATCAATCAAACCTTTGGCATGAATGACAACCTGATCCAACAATCTCCCCCTTTGGCATTGATGGCAATAACAACATTGATGTCATCACCAATCATTGATGTCAACATGTAGACAAGGAATTTCTCTACATCAATAGTCATCAATCACATCAATGTGACTATCTCTCCACATCAATAATCATCAATCACATCAATGTGACTATCTTTCCCCATTTAACATCAATGGAAAAGGGCCATTCTCCTCTTCTTGGGGATGCTCCCCCTGACTGAATGCCTTTGATATTCCTCTGAATAATATCTTTCCTTTTGAACAAGGGATATCACTCTAATGTAATGCTGAAGATACATCGCTCATTCTCCCCCTGTGACCATCGCTCCCCCTGGAATTATGCCACTGTGCTCTTTCTTCAAATATAGGGCTCTTTACTCCTGTAATCATGGGAAGAAGAAGGACTCCCACTATGGGTATGTATGCCCCTATCTTCTCTGCAATATGAACAATATGCTACCACTACAATATGCTTTTGCTGCAAATGTTACTGCTCAACCGAATCATAGATCAATTGTTCTTTCTATGACGATCCTTGGACCTGTTCATGCATCAAACTTGTGCCATACCATACATCAGGAAGTAAAAGATATGTCAAAAATGAAATAGAGAATCATGACCAAATATCAACAAAGTGCATCATGTACCAAATTGTGTGCCAACCATGCACAACACCCATGTGCATCAATCATGTATATCAACACCATACAAAGTGCCAAAAGATATCATCAATGGAGTGTATCAACCATATGCATCTACCAACATGCCTACCAATATGCCAACTATGTGCATCAACCAATATGCCAACCATGTGCATCTACCAATATGCCAACCATGTGCATCTACCAACATGTCAAACAAATGTCATATCACTCATGATATGTGTCCACCATGAACCAAGTATATGAATCTCAATTAATCAAGTGTTTCAACTATATCA
Organism: Picea mariana; assembly: GCA_032191745.1. Taxonomy (NCBI): domain Eukaryota; kingdom Viridiplantae; phylum Streptophyta; class Pinopsida; order Pinales; family Pinaceae; genus Picea; species Picea mariana. Next base: position 15,822 of record JASDQU010208454.1, on the reverse strand, counting down.
TCCAATACATATACCATATATCAGTGTATCAAACATGTGTCACTATTTGTACCAAGAAGGTATGTCAACCATGCATCGATACCACAAAAAAATGAATCCTCATATATGTATACCAAATCCACCATAAAACATGTGCCAATCAAACTGCTAGTAGGTGCCTCTACCAATTTACTAGGAGTGTACTGATCATGCATCAACTATAGATCAATTTATGACTCATCAATGATGTACAACATGATCACCTCATAAACTCACCAACTACATGTTCCAAGATGTAGTCCAACCATATTCCAAATGCATGTACCAAGATATCCATCACATATGTTTCTAATAATACATCATAAGATATATCAATGAAACTCAAATATGTACCAGCCATGTATCCCAATAGATCATCCTCAATCCTCCATTCACTACAGAAAATACTAAGCATCCAACAATACATGTACTAGTAGTGTGCTTCAATAGATCAATGACATATCTAGCTAGCATCATCAAGATATATCACATAACCAAAGTACCATAACTTCACTGTCATAACTAGCATTGTTCTTCAACAAAAAATGCCTCAATCCATACTCATGGGTTTGTGCCATGCATCCAAGATAGCCTCTAATTTTATATCATCACCATACATAATCCAATATGTAATCATGAAAACCTACAAAAAACAATGTCAGAACCTGCAAAAAACTATGTCAGGCCCTGCAACATAGAGTTATACCATCACATCAAGTTGCAACCCATGTGCATAGCCTTTTTCCCAAGGCTTTACCAAATATACATGGCATGTTGCACAGACAGCTCGTGTATGTACGCAACCTATTCTAGGTCAGCCTACATATGTACGCGACTGTTACCACTATCACCCACATATGCTTCAATAGCTGACACACTTGAGCTACCCTTAAGGCTTCCATTCTACTCTGGTTGTTCAGTCATCTTCACCCACTTCTAAAGGTGTCCCTGCTTCTCAGAACTTGAGCTCTGAGCTTCCATCTTTTCAAATATGTCTCCCTTCCTTACTTCATCCCTTATTCTAGTCATGGTATATGAAGTCCTCATCATGGAATTTCTTCTTGTGTTCCAACAATCTTGATATTTGTGACCAAATCCACTACAGTTGTAGCATCTCATGGTGTGGTAGCGAACAACAATGTGTTCTACTTGATCACATCTCCAACACCTTATGGTGTTATGAAATCTTCCATTATTTTCCCTTGCATAAGATCCGCATTCCAAAGCTTTGTGACCATATTCATTACATGAGTAACATTGACCATGAAAGACACTTTCATACCTTTGCTTTGGTGTCCATCCCTTATGAGGTGTAAATATGGCTTCTTGATGTCTTCCTTGCTTTCTTATTTTGAAATTTTCCTTGCCTTCTGTAGATGGTTGATTTGCAACATTTTCTTCATCCTTTGAGAGTGAGGGACTCGCCTCATGCTTCTTTGAGGTGCTTGCTTTAGCATGTGTAGCTTATCTCTTGTATCCAAGACCTGATTTATCATTTGGTGATCTTTGACTTTCCAAGATCTCATTCAATATTTGTGAGCTATTCAAAAATTTGTTTGACTTCTCTACTTTCTTTCTAAGATCAACAACTTCAGCTTCTAACTTATGACATGACTCTTCCTTTTCATTTACTTGATTCTTAAATATTTCCTCTACTCTTTTGGCTTCTTCAATTTGGGTCTTGAGATGGACAATAATTTCAAGACTTTTGCTAATCTCATCATCTACCTTCTTATCTTCTTTTTCACTCTTTATTTTTGTGATCTCTTCTTCGTTTTATTCTAATTGAGTCTTATTACTCCTTTTTCTTTGAGCATTTCCCTTAACTTCAAGATGTGCCTTTGACTCTTCTTAAGAAACCTTTTAGTGTTATTCGAAAGATAGCTATAGTCTATATAATAATGGTCATTGTTGTATTCATATAGACCCCTTTCAACTTTCTCTTTAAGCTCCGATAGTTTTTCTTCTACTTATTCCATAGGATAACAATCAATTGATTCTATACAAACTATTTCTAGATTTTCTTCTTCACTCGTAGAGAAATATTCAACATCATCACATTTTGAATTATTGCAATCAAGGATTTGTGGAGATTCTTTACCTTCATTTGAAATGTCTTCAAGATATTCCTTTTTGTCAACATCTTCATTTCAAATGTCTTCAACATCATCACATGATTCTTTGCCTTCATTTGAAATGTCTTCAAGATCTTCCTTTTTTCCAACATCATCACATGATTCTTTGCCTTCATTTGAAATGTCTTCAAGATCTTCCTTTTTGCCAACATCATCATATTTATAAATAATGCAACCAAGAGTTTTTGGAGATTCTTTACCTTCATTTGTCTGGATGGAGTTGTTTTCAATATCATCCTTCTTGCTTTGGTATGTATCCTCTAGCTTTAGCCATAGATCCTTGGCGGTAGTGCATTGTCCCATGCTCTCTTTGATAGGACTTGAGAGTCCACTAAGAATGGTATTGAGAGCCAATGCATCATTCTTCTTTCCTTCCCTTTGAGCTGAAAACTTTGACTTGCTCTTCAAGGAAACTGATCCACCAATGGCTTCCTTCCAAATACCTGCTCCCATCTCTTTCAAATCTACTCTCATTTCTATTCTCCAAGTAGAATAGTTTTCCTCATCAAGGATTGGAACTTCATCATCCATTTGTGTGCCTATGGATCTCCTCCAAGCTTATTACGGATTATAGTTAAGGCTTGCTTTGATACCAATTGTTGGACACACAGACTACACTGAGAGGGAAGGGGTGAATAGTGTAGGGATCTTTTTCCCAAAACTTCCTCTTCACAAAACTCAAAAGTTAGAAATCACCATTTACTCATTACTTATTGCTTTCATTTATAATGAATTAAATGTGAACATATATCAGCAATATATCATCAACAAATCATCACCACAAGGAACACAAGATGTATGTACAATTTTCTTTTTATTACGGACTACAATCCTTAGGTTATCAACAACAATTGAATAGAGTACAACTCTACAAGAGCACCATCTCTATAATGCAAGATTCAACTTACACCCTCAACACCAACTGAGATGAGGAAAAAATCCTCAACAGATATCAATTTTTCATAGGTACACGACCTGTTGGTAGTGCATCATGCGTATGTACACACCCTACTAGTAGTAAAACTCACGTATGTACGTGACCAGTCTATACTACAACCTGCGTATCACATCTGAGTTACTTAGGGTTTTCTCTTCAAGATCAACTCAAATCCTATGCAACCTTCAATCATATTCTCTTTTGTCTTTCACGGTCCAATCTGACCCATAATCAGTCACAACACATCCAAGCTCTCAAACAACTTACTCATGCTCCTCAACCATAAAATATGAATGTTACTCAATCATGTATAAACAATCAACATATTATGGAAATAATATCAGTACTGAATCATAAGAGTGTTGCTCACTCTATAAACCAACACAAACCACATCACAACAACCATACCAAGAATTCCTTAAGCATTCACTACACAACAAGCAAAAGTATCCATCATGACAACAATGTAACCATACCAGAGTTTCTATGGCAGATATGAGCCCATAGAATGAAGATCTAGAACCTGCTTTAGTCTTCAAGAGTCTGGCACCATCTCACACACAAGTCTTCATGACTTCATCCACTGTACGCACCCTGGCCTCATTCATCCCGCGTATGTACGCAACCTGGTCCACTGCAGTCCGTGTATACCTTAGAAACTAGGGTTTCTGAACTTCCAAGACTTTTGTCATCATGATCTCAGACTTACCGAAACTTTGATGTGTCCATGAGATCCTCCAGATCTCCTATCTCTCATAATAGATCTTCAATGCATGCTCAAGAGATGCATTTACAAAAGAGTTTGTTGCCTCTTATTTATACTCTCCAAGTAGCTTCCTTAGAAGCATCTTCTAGGTCACTTAACCCATTTCTAGGTCACTTAACCTATTTCCTCATTTTTAGGGTTAGCCACTTTCCATAATTAGAAAGTTCTCCATTTATTTATCATTTAAATATTCCTCCTTTACTTTCTCACCTCACTTTATAATATTATTTGATTTTGTCACTTCACTTTATTATTTAAATAATCCTCCTTCACTTTGTCACTTTTGTTTACCATTTAAATAATAATTTCTTCTTTGCAAGCTCTTTGACTTCTTTGAACTTTTGGGGCTTCAAGCCTACAAATGTCGTTCCTCCAACTTTGTAAGGCCATAACTCTCAAACCATGAGGAGTTATGTGACATTCCACATACCACTATAAATGGAAAGAAAAACACTATCCATCTAGGATAGTTCCACTGACAAATTCACTAATCTTCATCTCATTATTCCACATATAAGCATGGGTTCTCCAACCATACTTCTAGGATAACTCAACCGCAAAGCATCTTCCCGTGAGGGATTTCACCATGAGGGGACCACTTTGGAGTTCATCCATTTGTACTCCTAATCAAACATGATAAGACAATAATGATTCATCTTTACATCAATCCAACAATGCATCATATACCAATGAAACCATATTGATCCATCTTCATCTATGCATCATGTATCAATGACAACTCATTGATCCATATTCATCTATGCATCATGTCAATGACAATTCATTGATCCATCTTCATCTATGCATCATGTCAATGACAACTCATTGATCCAACTTCATCTATGCATGACATCATATGACTATGATTCCACTTGACATCAATCATCAATCAATCAATCTCTTGGCATCAATCAATACCTTGACATTAATCAATCTCTTGACATCAATCTTTTGACATCAATCAATCAAATATTTGGCATCAATGAAAACCTGATCCAACATGAACAACAGATTCAGACCTAGGTCTTGAAAACTAGGTTTCTCTAGATCATGCTTTGGCTCCATATCTATTCTACCCTTATGCAGAGCATGCATACTTCTCAGACCAGCCAAAAGAGTATGTGGAGGGGTTTATTGCAACAAATTTACTGCCCTCAAACTCTATTGAGTGGGTCACATTTTTTGGTGGGGAGTCTGGAAACAACACTCGACTAACTCATAATTGAGGTCTTACAGGAGCTTTTGAGACAAGGCATAGGAAACAAAAAAAGTATGTGTGATCTTCCAAGACAAACCTTAATTTTACTCTTGACGATGATATAACCCTCTCAGGGGTGGCATAAATGGAAGATAAAACCCTAGCAGGGAAAGATTATGGCCACCAATTTAGTGAGAAGTCGCTAAAATATTGGGCTGCAACCTACAACCCTCCCCCCAAAATCAGTCGCATGTCTAAAGGTTGGTTCATGTTTGTTTTTTCAGAAAATTCACAGGTAGTGAGGGTACTTCAAAAAAGTTGGTTCATCGACTCCTCTTTAATCCTATTGAAGCTTTGGAACCCTACCTTCGATGCTGCAAGCAAGAGATTGGACACCATACCAATATGGGTTTGGTTGTCAGGCCTTCCCCCTCATCTTTGGAATGAAAAATGATTTCAAGCAAATGGTAATTTTCTGGGGAATTCTTAGCTGCAGATATGGGTTTCATAGAATCTAGGGAGATGTCAGTCACAAGGATTCTGGTTCTATTAAACATCAGAGAAGGGATCAAGGAATTCCTTAACTTGACGTATTTGGGAAGGACTAGGTTACAAATCCTAGATTATGAAGGAGTACCTTTCCATTGTAGGAGGTGGCACGAGTATGAGAACATTGTTAAGGATTGTAAATCCACTATGAAGGAGTGCATGAATAATCGGTCTACCTTAAAATTCAGAGTGGATGGGGGGATTCCACATTCTTTGGGAGCCAACACTCCATCGTTGGGGTCGACCTTAGGGGGTACTACTCCATACGAGCCAGTAGCGTCACAGATAGTAGAATCATAGGTATCGACATTACATGAGGGAGACTCATTGGCATTAGTCTCGGCTATGGGAGATGTGTCAGTTACAAGAGTCTTCTTGGAGGCCATTCCACAGTGTTTGCTCGACAACCTTTTGGGCATGCATATTACTATTTCTTGACCAGTGAATGTTTTTTTTTAAAGATTTTAATTTTTCATTGATGGATGGTGGTCATTCCCCATGGAATATTCCCTCAACAATCCTTTCGGCCATAATCCCTCCTCCCAAGCTCCTAAAATTGTCTCTTCAATATTTTCCCAACGTTGCTATAAGATTGGGCTCCTCGCCTGGATCCCCAATCTCCTGGTCCCCCAAGGATTATTCTTGAGAGGAGTCCAAGGATTCAATCATTTGGTATCAACTTCATAATAGAATAGTCTTCTTTCCCAATTCATACCACAAAGGACTAGGTTCAAATCCAGAGATACAGAAAACAAAAAAGGGACGAGGTAGAAACTCTCATCTCTACAAGGCACAATCCCGAGCACTGGTCGAAATTTCCTTTGGGTGACAAAATTCAATTGTATGGGTGCTTAGAGCAGCAAAACCCCAGGCAGGGGTTCACCCATTAAATTTCTTACTTTCAATTGTATGGGTTTGGTGAGTCCCCCAAAACAATCCACACTAAAGAGGTTGGTTTTGCTAAACCAACCAGATATTGTTATATTACAAGAAACTCTTACAGACGAAGACACGATTTCCAAACTTCTATTGACCCTCTTCCTGGGCTGGTATTTTCTGGGACTGGATGCCATAGGTAGGTTGGGTGGCTTAGTCATTGGATGGAGAGCTAGAAGTATCAAAATTTTAAACTCCTAGGAATTTGACTCCGGTATAGGGGGAGATTTTTTGGAGGAAGGTATTGGAAAGGAGTTTAGAATAATTAATGTCTATGGAACTCATATAGATCAGAGATATTTTTGGGAAAATATGTTTGGTAAAGATCTATTAAAGAACGATCATCTAATTCTTGGGGGATATCTAAATTTCTATTTGGGGGAGGCTGAAAGTTGTGCCCCCTCAGCCCGCCCAGACAACCAAGTAGGTTTCTTCAGTCACCTATTGGCCTCCAATGGACTCAATGATATAGCTCCTTTAAATTTTTTACCCACTTGGAGGAATATGAGGGTCGGGGAGGCTCGTATTGCAAAAAGGTTGGATCGATTTTTGATCTCTGAACCTTTAGTGATGCTTCCTTTCCAATATTGACAATGGATTGGTAGTGGAGGTGAATCAAATCATTCCCTAGTTTGGCTCGTGATAATCTGAAAAGGCTTAAAGCCAGGCATAGACTACTGTTGGTGGAACAAGAAGAAACATGGAGACTAAAAAGCAGAGCTATCTGGCTAGAGAACGGAGATGAAAATACAATTTTTTTTCAAGCCTATGCAAAAGGGATGAGAGCTGAAAACACTATATGGAGTTTAAAGGAGTAGGAGGGAATATCTATCACTTATTTTGAAGGTCTACCAAACTTAGGCAAAAACCACTTTCAGACCTTATTAAAAGCGGACAAGAGTGTAAATATTGCAGAAATTATAATGGTGGCATTATAACTCCCAAGTTTCGTGAATGAACAGGGGAATCAAGATTTATATGTTGAAGTCACAGAAGCGGAGGTTAAAGAAACTCTACTTAGCTTCCAGAAGGATAAAATCCGTGGTCCAGATGGATGGACAATAGAA
>JASDQU010208453.1:0-16332 GCA_032191745.1 Picea mariana | reverse complement strand
ATATTCTTCATGCAATGGATCTTTGACATCGTTATCTCTTGGGGAAACACTTCCAAATTAAAACTGATAATCAGAGCCTCAAGTATTTTATGGAACAATGAATTTCATCCCTGAAGAAAAAAAAGTAGGTGAACAATCTATGTGGATATGAATATGAGATCATTTTAAAATGTGGTTGCTAACACTCTTTCTAGAAAGTATGAAGAAGAAGGGTCAATATTTTCCCTCGACTTCATTGTACCAGACTAGCTCCAAGCTATTCGCAAGGAATGGTTGAAAGACCCAAAAATTTCTTTCTCAATCCAATGATTGCAACACCATCCTAAAGCTTCTCTAGGGTACTCTTGTAAAAATGAAGAGCTTCGCTACAAAGGTCATATGTATTTAAGAAAATAGTCACAACTTAAATACATGATGCTTTCTAAGATTCATGATTCTCCCATCATTGGGCATTTAGGGTTTACCAGAACCTATGAACGAGCATAGATGATTTTAGGGGCTAAATTTCGCTCATGGGCTAATTTTCCATGGTTTTCCCCCAAAAATGGTTCGTTATTCTAAAAATGATTCTCCCAAATTCTATAGGATAAAATCATTTTACCTTAAAAATCTCCAAAATGTTATAAAAATTATATAAAATCGTTAGAAATTTGAATATTTTTACAAAAATATCACCAAACATTTATAGTTTTCATATGAAGGATTAGTAAGATTCGCCAATGTTTCTACATTTTAAAATAAATTTCCATCCTTAAAATCATCCCTGTGAATGAGTCAAGCATTCATTTTTATATGCCCATATGAAACAAGATGTATAAACCTTTGTGGTTGAATGAGATACATGTCAGTGCAATAAGGGAGAAACAATCAAATACCTAGGCACACTCCAACTGCTTCCAATTATCCATGCTATTTGGAGGAATATTTCTATGGATTTCATCGTTGGCATCCCTAAATCCAGTAATAAGTAGGTCATCATGGTGGTAATCATTTGTATTTCCAAATATGCTCATTTATGTTCTCTTCAACACCCATTCACTACATCCATAGTGGCACAAATATTTATGGATAATTGTCACACACCCACTACGCCAAAAATAAAATTTTCATCTTTTCTCGAGGCATAGAATCCATGAACTCCTACGAGGCCTAGTGCAGGCTATCCCTTCCCTTATTTTTCGACTATGTGACCACCGAAGGTGACCACAATATTTCCTGAAAAGGTATTTTGGGTTTTGCGACTTCACGATTCCCGTCGTGAGTCCCTTTGACTCCTTCAATCCCCAAAACCCGGAATGGGATTAATGGAATCTATCTTCATCCATGCGATTGTTTGTCTTGACCATGCACTAACACTAGGAGGTTCTACCGGGGATCGCTTTTCAGGATTTATGTTGCAAGGAATCTTGGTTCCCCAGTCCCCGAAACCCGAAACCAAGGCTAAGGTTTCTTGGCTCCTTTGTCCACACAACCCTTCACTTGGAATATGGGACCAACTCTTAGACACGCATCGTGATCCCGTGTTTTTGAAGAATTCATGGAAAATGTTCCACCGTTCCTCAATTTTTGATCCATGAGGGTCTGTCGACCTGGATCCTATGGTCCAGAACTCTCTACGAATTCAACGGCCCTGATCAAATCTTGGCTTTCTTCTTTTTAGGATTTTTGCAGAGTCTTCACCTCCCAACTCTTGATTTCAAATCCCTGAAATGGGTTGGGCATCAGATCCAACGACTCCGTCCCTCCGCAAATCAATGTCCAAGATTTTAAATCGACAACTTTCTTTTGGGGTTTTGGGGAAGTCTTCACTCCCTCTTTCCCGGTGACCAAATTGTCAGTGGCTTCTAGATATATACCATGCATCCTCCACAATGGACGATCCTCATTGATCAAGATCCAATGGCCATAGATCCTCCTGAGCTTACACACGTCGAATGAACTTTCGCTTTATCCACCTCGTAACTTATCACGATCTAACGACTCTCGTGATTTCGACACTCTCTCTTGGAAGTGCTCCACCATTCATTCACCACCCTTATGTGCCTATGGTTCTGAAATCCTGGTGGATTTTGGATCTTCACCACCTGTCACTCCAGATTCAACGGTTGGAGTGATTTTGGGACTTTTGACAACTCCTCCCCGATGACCAAGACTCTGATTGCATGGATATGCTGCCACCTGTCCCCTTACGATGGACGATTGCGATTATGTAGGGATGACCAACGACCTAGATTTAAACTGGGATTTCATGTTTCACAAATCCTTAGAGGTTTGCCCATCGAATCTTCTGATGTGCGAGTCAGAAAGACGCCATTCACCCTCCATGTTTCCTTTTTGATGGATGGTCGAGGTAACTCCCAATGGATCCTAGGATCTACGGTCACGATTCCTTCACTACTTGCGAAGACAGAAGGGGTCGAGGCATTAATGCCTGCGCTTCTCCTCTAGATCCATCGATCCTAACATACCTGAGATACTCCCAAAAGGATCTCATCTGTTCATCTAGAAAACGAAAGGATCCACCCTTTTCACTAATTGGACTCACTATACTTTCTGAACTTGTGTGACGAAATTCCATTTCTCAGAGTTTCAATCTCTCACGACTCTGAACATTCAAGAGCTAACTCCTTATTGCATCGGGCTTCCAGGCCCGGATCACATGATCCTTCATAGGGTTTTTGGATAGTCATTCCTAGGATGCTGACCTGAATATAGTGCCTTCCTAACTCGCCAAGTTCTGGGCTATGACACCGTGGCAGAAAAATATCATGGTTTACCGTAGCAGTAGCCATGCCGAAGAGCTTTCTTTGACTCTGAAACATGATGAAATTCCTTAAGGAAAGTGCCCTCGAGGAATTAAACAAAAATACCAAGAGAATTAGGAAGGGGGATGATTCTCAGTGGAACCGGCTCATGCTTCAGACTTACTCATATTATATAGAGACCAACTAAGGCATAAGTATACACTTGCATTTATTATTTACAATCTAATTATCAGGAATTCATAGCATACAAAATCCCTTTATACACATATAAACATGAGCATGTGTCCATGATATTCAATTCAAAATACAAGGCTTAAAAACACTTATCAGAACCACTGTACATGATGCAACTGCTGAGAAGGGTGCTCGTTTCCACCCAACCATAGGCTCAGTCACTCCTAATGGATTTATCATTGGCCACCCCCGAGCCTAGGCCATGATGCTTTGAGATTCAATCTCTTACTTCCATCTCAATGGAAGTTATGGATGAAGGTTACTCTCCTTCTCCCTATACAGCAATAGATGAGGATGAAGGTTACTCTCCTTCTCCTACCTTAGTCTCCATTCCCATAATCAGAACTCAATTTCCCATTGTTTTCCTCTTTCGGACCCAAGAGGTTTTCTTGCTCTCCGTCTCTACATTTCTTGTAGGTTGCCCCCTCTGTCCACCATGCTCTTCCCTCTTGCCTCCCTCGACAAGGTTGCGTGTGGATTGAATCCCCCCCGTATGTGGTCAAGTCTGGAAGCCATCCGATGGGCAGTCTACTCCATCCATCATTAACTCTTAAGGAGGCCCTTCCCACCTACCAGCCTTATGGGGATTCATTTCTGGGTAGAGATTTGTTCTGGTATGAGCAACATTAACTCCAGTAGGGTATTGGTTTGGTAGAGGTTATCACGACCATTCTAGGTTCCCTCCACCACCTTTTATTAGAAATCGTGGCCTATTTTTCATAACATGTCCCCTCCCTTAGCAGTCACACAACATGTTTCCATTATCCAACAAAATAATATTATTTACATTCATCGACCTTTACACAAAGGTCCACCAATTAAACATTCACAATTTGAGTTTTTCATAGTTCCTTGCCAATAAATTTATATTTACAGACTGGGGGAAACAAGGTGTTACAATTCCCTCCCCCTTAACAGAATCATTTTCCCTAATGTTCTATCTACCAATATGATATGTATGTACAAGAGAAAACAAAATTGGAAATGCCTGCCTCATGGCATCTTCCATTTCCCAGGTAGCCTCATTTGGGCCAAAGTGTTTCCATTGCACCTTGAACTGTGCAATGGTTTGGTTCTTGAGTGTTGTTTCCTTCCTGTCTAGTATGCATTTGGATTTTGGTAGGAATTATCCCTCTGGTTCCACCTGGATCATAGACCAGTCAATTATATGATTAGAATCATGTACATATTTTTTTAACAATGAAACATGGAAAACGTTATGTGCTTTTACTATGGGAGGGAGTGCTAGCCTATAGTCTACAGGTCCCACTCTACTTATAACTTCAAAGGGTCCACAACAGTGAGGTGCCAACTTGGCAAAAGCCCCCATCCTTAGGGAACTCTTTCTGGGCCTAACTCTGAGATAGATGTGGTCTCCCGTCTTGAATTCTTTGGGGGTTCTCTTTCTATCGGCGTAATGTTTCTGTCTATTCTGTGCAATTTTAAGATTTTGTTTTATTTGAATCACTTGTGCGATTTTCTTTCAGCATGTCAGGTTCAATTTTAATTATTCACAAGATTACTCCAACTAACTGGAGTGTTGCATGACCTACCATAGAGGACCTCGAAAGGACTCATCTTCAGTGATTCTTGGTAGCTGTTGTTGTAGGCGAATTCCACTAGTGGTAGGTAATCTTAGCACTTTTTAGGTTGTTGCATTACATGCATCCTTAGCATGCCTTCTAATATTTGGTTCACTCTTTCCATCTGTCCATCGGTTTGGGGATGATAGGATGTGGTAAACAATAATTCGATCTCTAGACTAGCCATTAAGGATTTCCAAAAGTTTGAAGTGAACTTCGTATCTTTGTCAGACAGGATTTCCTTAGGCATGACGAGTAGTTAGAATATCTATTTCCTTGTAAGTCGATTTGACGGGAATAAAGTGAGCGGACTTGCTTAATTTGTCCACCACTACCATGATGGCATCATTCTGTCTGGTCGATGTTGGTAATCTAGTGATGAAATCCATGGAGACGGTCTCCCATTTCCATTCCGAGATTGGTAGAGGTTGTAATAATCTTGCTGGGTGTCGGTGTTCTACTTTAACTTGCCGACATTCTAGACATTTAGCTAAGTACTCAACTATTTCTTTCTTCAAACTCGACCAATAGAATTGTTTCCTGGTGGCCATGATCATCTTCTGGTACCCTGGCTGACCATTATATGGTCTTTTATGTAGTTCATCCATTATGAACCTCTTCAAATCGTCATAGTTTGGGATATACAATCTATTTCTGTAAGTCAGAAACCCTTCCTCACGAATTTGGTAGCCTTCATACTTCATCCCTACAGGTTCAAGCCTTAGGTATGAAGTCACGGTCTTAAAGAATGCATTTGTCTCCTGTGCATTTCTGATTCTCTCCCCAACATCCGTTTTGCATTTGCTTGTTGCTCCTAGATGAATCATTTTTATACTTCTACTAAGGGCATCGACCACCGTATTTTCCTTTCCTTTTATATGTTTGATTTCAAAATCAAATTCACTTAGGAGAGCCATCCACCATGCTTTCCTGGAATTGAGTTTTGGTTGATCAAACAGGTGTCTCAATCCAAAATGATCTGTCATAAGAACAAATATTCTACCCAGGAGGTAGTTTCTCCACATTTTTAAGGCATGTACTATGGCGGCCAACTCTAGGTCATGGGTCACATAATTGATCTCATGCTCATTTAATTTTCAGGACGTATAGAATATTACATGTCCTTCTTGCATAAGGACTCCTCGAAGTCCTTCCTTGCAGGCATCTATACACACAAGGAAATCATCATCCGGGTCTGCAATCTTTAGCACAGGTGCATGGGACAGGAGGTATTTAAGTTCCTAAAATATTCCTTCGCAATTTGATGTCCAAATGAATTTAACCCCCTTTTTTTGAAGGTCAGTGACTGGACAACCAATCTTGGAAAACCCTTTTATGAATCTTCTATAGTATCTTGCTAATCCCATGAAGGACCTAATATAAGATACATCTTTTGGGGTAGGCCATTCTATAATGGATATGATCTTGTCAGGGTCCACTGCCACCCCTTCCTTAGATATGACATGGCCTAAGTAGTGGACTTGCTTCTGAAATAAATCGTACTTGCTAAACTTAGCGTAGAGCTGAAGCTCCCTCAGTACTTGAAGTATGAGTCTAAGATGTTTTTCGTGCTCCTCCCTGTTCTTGGAGTAGACTAGGATATAATCAATGAAAACCAATACAAATTTGTCTAGAAATCTGTTGAGTACATTATTCATCAAGAACATAAAAGTGGCGGGGGCATTGGTTAACCCAAATGGCACCACCACAAATTCATAGTGACCATACCTCATTCTGAAGGTTGTTTTGTGGATATCTTCATCCCTAATATAGACTTGATGGTAGCCTGATCTTAGGTCGATCTTTGAGAAGATGGATGGACCTCCCTATTGGTCGAACAGGTCATCGATTCTTGGTAAGGGGTACTTGTTCTTTATGGTTGCCTTATTGAGTTGCATGTAATCTATGCACAGTCGGAGGGTGCCATCCTTCTTTCTCACAAATAGGAGGGGCACTCCCCACATAGACACATTGGGTCGGATGTAGCCTTTATCCATCATCTCCTTTAGCTGTAGCTTGAGCTCAATGAGATTTGGCATGCTTATTCTGTATGGCGTTCTGGATGCTGGTACTGCTCTCGGTGTAAGTTCTATTGAGAAGTCAAAATTCCTTCTTGGAGGTAGACTTGTTACTTCTTCTGGGAATACGTCCTTGTATTCTCTTAATATGGGGTGGTCCTCTAGGTTTGGTTTATTACCTTTGTCAGAGTCCTATATCTGTATTGCATATAAGGAACACCCTTTTCTGCAATACTTCTTCATTTCAAGGGCCGATATTTGTCTCACTGAGACATGCTTCTGAATCCCTTGGAGGGCCATCTTTCTCCCATATTAATTTACACATTCTAAAGTTTATGGTAACAACCCATTTTAGATTTATGAGCTGCCAACAAGTCCATACCAATCAACAAGTCATAAGATTCCAAGGGAAGTATGTTAAGGGTCGCTTGGGTGGACAATCCACCCATGAAGAATTGGCAGGCTGGTATAGCCTCTACCACCTTTCTTTTGGTCCCTGTGGCTAGTTGTACCAACCATGATTTAACATGTCTAGTTGGTTGCAGTTTACACTTAGCGACAGTCTGGGGGGATATGTAACTCAAATTAGAACCTAGGCCAATTAAAATAGAAATTGGATGGTTGGCGGTCATACCTTCCAGCTCCACTACTGACGCTTGATGGTCAGCTTGATTGTTGTCCAGGGCCACATAGATTCATGGAATGCTCCTAGACACATCATTGACAGTGGTAGCTTCTCAGATATTGTAGACCCCCTTATTGTTTTGTTGTCTCTGTGGACAGTCCCTCAACCTATGATTTTATCCACAACCACAACATTTCAAGGGTTCCTTCTTTTGGTTACCGGTCTTTGTTGGGACTGTCTGAAAAGGTTTATTTCCACTTTGAGAAGGGAAAGTTTGCTGATATACACATCTTGCTGGAAGCCTCCCCCTAGAATATTTTCCATAGTTCTTAAATCTTAAGGAGTTAAAACTTTTCTTTTGGAACCTCGAACTATTCATTTTCTTCTAGTCCTCGTGGGGTCTTGTCTTGCTCCCAATCTGTTCATAACAATACCTCACCTTCCAGATAGCCTCTTCTAAGGTCCTTGATTCGTCAAACTCAATCCTATCCTGGTAGGTCTGAGGTAACCCACTAATGAACCACTACATTTTTGCTTTTTCATCTTTTATGTAGGGTACATACCTCAGTAGTTCAAGGAATTTATTGACAAATTCCTCTATGGTGAGTTGTCCTAGCCGAAGTTCATAGAATTCTTTAGTTTTCCCATCCATGTATTTTTTTGACAGATATTGCCTTCTGAAGTATTTCTCGAATTGTTTCCATGACAAGTGCTTCTCGTGGATTCCTTTCACAATCCTCAGGTCTTCCCACCATATGGAAGCCTTTCCATTCAAGTTGAAGATGACTATTTGAGCCTTCAAGTTTTTAGAGTAGCCATGGAATCTGAAATACTTCTTTAAACCAAGCAGCCATGCTTCCACCTCTTCTCCCTTCTTTATCTCTCCATCGAAAGATGGTGGTTTGGCTTTCTTGAACTCTTTAGGGCCACTGGTTTTGGAACGCTTTCATTTGTTTCCTTTCTTTTGAGAATGCGAGTTGGCCCTGCTACTAGAGGACCCTTTGGAGTTATTAGCATCCTTTCTGGAGGATTCTCTCGATGAGTGTCCCCTGCCTCTAGGCTGGAAATTCTTCGTGGTACTTCTCCCAGTGGAGTCACTTATGGAGACATGCTTTCGGGTCTCAGGTGGACTCTGACCTCTCTTCTTGTGTCATCGGTCTGCATCACTGTTTGCGGGTTCGTGTTGCAGTTATCTCTGTATGTTGGATAAGATTTGTAGCAATACTGCATTAATTTCATTTTGTTTCTCTTGCTCCTTTATCAGTCTCTCATTGCCAGCCTTGAAATTATTTAGCTCGGCCTTGAGACTTCTTACAGTTTCAACCAGATCCAGAGAGGTTTCCACCGCCCTCCTTTCATCAGATTCCTTGTCTCTATTGTGGGAGCCTTCCCCCACTTCATGGAACGTCATCATCCTTTAGGGTTGGTGTCTTCCTATGGTTCACTGGCTGTTCAAGTGGTTCCAAAACGCATATAGTTAGCTAATAGTTTATTAGTCCATGAACAATACACAGTTTAAAACTTCTTAATGTATACACACAATAGAAAGTTTCACTCCTTTCCTTAATAATATTTTTAAATCAATCCTCTTAAGAAAGAGGTAAGATAGGGTGTCACTCCTTGGAAAGTACCCATATAAGGTTATTTAAGCGACTCTTCCATGAGCCCAATCAGGCCAAGTGTTGTAACCATTCTTCGATACCAATTTGTGACACACCCACTACACCAATTTTTTTTTTTTGGCTTTTCTCGAGGGACAGAATCCCTGAAATCCTATGGGGCATAGCGCAAGCTATCCCTTCCATTATTCTTTGAATATGTGACCATTGGTGGTGACCAAAGTCTTTCTCAAAAAGGTATTTCGGGTTTCGTGACTTCGTGATTCCTATCGTGAGTCCCTCTAACTCCTTTAATCCCCGAAACCTGGAATGGGCTTAACCGACTCTATCTTTGCCTTTGGCCTTCATCCATGCGACTATTCATCCTGAACACACACTAACACCAAGAGGTGCTACCAGGGATCACGTTTTGGGATTTATGTTACAAGGAACCTTGGTTCCCCAATCCCCGAAACCCGAAACCAAGGTTAAGTTTTATTGGCTCCTTTGTCCACACGACCCTCCACTTGGAATATGGAGCCAACTCTTAGAAATGTGTCATGATCCCATGTTTTCTACGAATTCATGGAAAATGTTCCACCATTCCTCAATTTCTGATCCATGAGGGTCCGACGACCTAGATCCTACGGTCCAGAACTCTCTACGAATTCAACGACCCTGATCAAATCCTAGCTTTCTTCTTTTCAAGATTTTTGCAGAGGCTTCACCTCCCAAATTCCAATTTCAAATCCTTGAAATGGGTTGGACTTCAGATCTAATGACTCCTGTCCCTCAGCAAATCAATGACCAAGATTTAAAACTGACAATTTTCTTTCACGGTTTTGGGGAAGTCTGCACTCCCACTTTCCCGGTGACCAAATTCCTGGTGGCTTCTAGATCTCTTCCATGTGTCCTCCACAATGGATGGTCCTCATTGATCTATATCCAATGGCCACATATCCTCGTGGGATTACACATGCCGAATGAACTTTCACTTTATCCCTCTCGCAACTTATCACGATCTGACGACTCTCATGATTTGGGCACTCTCTATTGGAAGTGCTCCACTATTCATTCACCACCCTTATGCAACTATGGTTCCGAAATCCCAGTGGATTTTGGATCTTCACCACCTGTCACTCCCGATCCAACGGTTGGAGTGATTTTGGGACTTTTGTTTCGGGACTTTTGACAACTCCTCTGTGCCAATCTCCTGGTGACCAAGACTTCGATTACTTGGATATGCTGCCACCTATCCCCTTACGATGGACAGTCATGATTATGTAGGCATGACCAATGACCTAGATTTAAACTATGATTTTGTGTTTTTTGAATCCTTAGAGCTCCACTCGTTGACTCTTCTGATGTGCGAGTCAACGAGACGCCATTCTCCCTCCACATGTTTTTTCCAATGGACAGTCAAGGTAACTCCCGATGGATCCTGGGATCTACGGTCTCGATCCTTCGCTAGTTTCCAAGATAGAAGGGGTCGAGGAATTAAGGCTTGTGCTTCTCCTCTAGATCCATCCGTCCTGATAGACCTAGGATACTCCCAAAAGGATCTCATCCGTTCGTCTAGAAAATGAAAGAATCCACCATTTTTACTAATTGGACTTGCTATCCTTTCTGAACTTGGGTGATGAAATTCCATTTCTCGTAGTTTCAATCTCCCATGACTCTGAACATTCGAGAGCTAACTCCTTCTTGCACCAGGTTTCCAGGCCCGGATCACATGATCCTTTAGAGGGTTCTTGGATAGTCATTCCTAGGCTGCTGACCTGAATGTAGTGCCTTCCTAACTCACCGAGTTATGGGCTATGAAACCGGGGCAGGGAAATCTCATGGTTTTACTGTAGTGGTAGCCATGTCGAGGATCTTGCTCTGACTCTGAAACATGATGAAATTCCCTAGGGAAAGTGCCCTCGAGGAATTAAACAAAAATACCAAGAGAATTAGGCAGGGGGACGATTCTCAATGGAACCGACTCATGCTCCAGACTTACTGATATTATACAGAGACCAACTATGGCATAAGTATACACTTGCATTTATTATTTACAATCTAATTATCAGTAATTCATAGCATACAGCAGCCCTTTATATGCATATAAACATGATCATGTGTCCATTATATTCAATTCAAAATACAAGGCTTAAAAACACTTATCAAAACCACTGGACATGATGTGACTGCTGAGAGGGATGCTTGTTTCCACCCAACGATAGGTTCAATCACTCCCATTGGATTTATCACTGGCCATCCCCGAGCCTAGGCCATGATGCTTTTAGATTCAATATCTTACTTCCAGCTCAATAGAAGTTAGGGATGAAGGTTACTCTCCTTCTCCCTATACAGGAATAGACGAGGATGAAGGTTACTCTCCTTCTCCTCCATCAGTCTCCATTCCCATAATCAGAACTCAATTTACCATTGTTTTCCTCTTTTGGATCCGAGAGGTTTTCTTGCTCTTCGTTTCTGCATTTCTTGTAGGATGCCCCCTCCATCCACCACGCTCGTCCTTCTTTCCTCGCTCGGTAAGGTTGTTTGTGGCTCGAGTCCCCCTCGTATGTGGTCAGGTCCGGAAGCCATTCAATGGGAAGTTTCCTCCATCCCTCATTAACTCTTGAGAAGGCCCATCCCACCTACTAGCCTGACGGGGATTCATTTCTGGGTAGAGAGTTGTTCTGATATGAGCAACATTAACTCCAGTACGGTAATGGTTTGGTGGAGGTTATCACAACCATTCTGTGTTCCCTCCACCACCTTTTATTAGCAATTGTGGCCTTTTTTTCGTAACACGTCCCCTCTCTCAGTAGTCACACAACATGTTTCCATTATCCAACAAAATAATAGGATTTACATACATCGAACTTTATACAAAGTTCCACCAATTAAACATTCACAATCTGAGTTTGCCATAGTTCCTGGCCAATAAAGTTATATTTACAGAATGGGGGAAACAGGATATTACAATTCCCTTCCCCTTAACGGAATCATCATCCTCGATGTTCTATCTAACAATACAATATGTATGTACAGGAGAAAACAAAATTGGAAATGCCTGCCTCATGGCATATTCCATTTCCCAGGTAGCCTCATCTGGGCCGAAGTGTTTCCATTGTATCTTGACCTGTGCAATGGTTTGGTTCCTGAGTGTTGTTTCCTTCCTGTCTAGTATGCATTTGGGATTCTGTCAGGAATTCTCCCTCCGATTCCACCTGGATCATAGACTAGTCAATTATATGATTAGAATCATGTACATATTTTTTTAACAATGAAACATGGAAAAATTTATGTTCTTTTACTGCCATAGTTCCTGGCCAATAAAGTTATATTTACAGAATGGGGGAAACAGGATATTACAATTCCCTTCCCCTTAACGGAATCATCATCCTCGATGTTCTATCTAACAATACAATATGTATGTACAGGAGAAAACAAAATTGGAAATGCCTGCCTCATGGCATATTCCATTTCCCAGGTAGCCTCATCTGGGCCGAAGTGTTTCCATTGTATCTTGACCTGTGCAATGGTTTGGTTCCTGAGTGTTGTTTCCTTCCTGTCTAGTATGCATTTGGGATTCTGTCAGGAATTCTCCCTCCGATTCCACCTGGATCATAGACTAGTCAATTATATGATTAGAATCATGTACATATTTTTTTAACAATGAAACATGGAAAAATTTATGTTCTTTTACTGCCATAGTTCCTGGCCAATAAAGTTATATTTACAGAATGGGGGAAACAGGATATTACAATTCCCTTCCCCTTAACGGAATCATCATCCTCGATGTTCTATCTAACAATACAATATGTATGTACAGGAGAAAACAAAATTGGAAATGCCTGCCTCATGGCATATTCCATTTCCCAGGTAGCCTCATCTGGGCCGAAGTGTTTCCATTGTATCTTGACCTGTGCAATGGTTTGGTTCCTGAGTGTTGTTTCCTTCCTGTCTAGTATGCATTTGGGATTCTGTCAGGAATTCTCCCTCCGATTCCACCTGGATCATAGACTAGTCAATTATATGATTAGAATCATGTACATATTTTTTTAACAATGAAACATGGAAAAATTTATGTTCTTTTACTGTGGGAGGGAGTGCTAGCCTATAGGCTACAGGTCACACTTAGAACTTCAGAGGGTCCACAATACTGAGGTGCCAACTTGGCACAAGCCCCCATCCTTAGGGAACTCTTTCTGGGCCTAAATATGAGATAGACGTGGTCTCCCGTCTTGAATTCTCTGGGGGTTCTCTTTCTGTCAACGTAACTTTTCTTTCTATTCTATGCAATTTTCAGATTTTGTTTTACTTGAATCACTTTTTGTTCCATTTCTTTCAGCATGTCAGGTTGAATTGTAATTCTATTCACAAGATTACTCCAACTAACTGGAGTGTTGCATGAACTACCATAGAGGACCTCGAAAGGACTCATCTTCAATGATTCTTGGTAGTTGTTGTTGTAGGCGAATTCCACCAGTGGCAGGTAATCTTCCCACATTTTAGGTTGTTGCATTACATGCATCCTTAGCATGTCTTATAATATTTGGTTCAGTCTTTCCGTCTGTCCATCGGTTTGGGGATGATAGGTTGTGCTAAACAATAATTTGGTCTCTAGACCATCCATTAAGGATTTACAAAGGTTTGAAGTGAACTTCGTATCTCTATCAGACACGATTCCCTTAGGCATGCCGTGTAGTCAGAATATCTCTTTCATGAATATGTTGGCAATATCTATTGCCTTGCAAGTCGATTTGATGGGAATAAAGTGAGTGGACTTGCTTAATTTGTCCACCACTACCATGATGGCATCATTATGGTCTCCCATTTCCATTCTGGGATTGGTAGAGGTTGTAATAATCATGTTGGGTGTCGGTGTTCTTCTTTAACCTGTCACCATTCTAGACATTTAGCTAAGTCCTCAGCTATGTATTTCTTTAGTCCTGACCAATAGAATTGTTTCCTAGTGGTCGTGATCATCTTCTGGTACCCTAGGTGACCATTATATGGTCTTTTATGTAGTTCATCCATTATGAACCTCTTCAATTCATCATAGTTTGGGATATACAATCTATTTCTTTAAGTCATCAGCCCTTCCTCGAGCATTTGGTAGCCTTCATACTTCATCCCTGCAGGTTCTCGCCTTAGGTATGGATTCACGGTCTTAAAGAATGCATCTGTCTCCTGTGCATTTTTTATTCTCTCCCCGACATCCATTTTGAAGGTGCTTATTACTGCTAGATGAATCGTTTTTATACTTCTAGTAAGGGCATCGTTCACCCTATTTTCCTTTCCTTTTATATGTTTGATTTCAAAATCGAATTCACTTAGGAGAGCCATCCACCTCGCTTGCCTGGAATTGAATTTTGGTTGATTAAACATTTGTCTCAATCCACAATGATCTGTCATCAGCACAAAGCTTCTACCTAGGAGGTAGTGTCTCCACATTTTTAAGGCATGTACTATGGTGGCCAACTCTAGGTCATGGGTCGCATAGTTGATCTCATGCTAATTTAATTTTCGAGACGTATAGAATATTACACATCCTTCTTGCATAAGGACTCCACCAAGTCCCTCCTTGTAGGCATTTGTACACACAAGGAAATCATCATTCGAGTCTGCAATATTTATCACAGGTGCATGGGTTAGGAGGTATTTTAGTTTTTGAAATATTCCTTCACATTTTGATGTCCAAATGAATTTAACCCCCTTTTTCTGATGGTAAGTGATTGGAAAACCAATCTTGGAAAAACCTTTTATGAATATTCTATAGTATCCCGCTAAGCCCTTAAATGACCTAATATCAGATACATTTTTCAGGGTAGGCCATTCCATAATGGATCTGATCTTGTCAGGGTCCACTTCCACCCTTTCCTTAGATATGACATAGCCTAAGTAGTGGACTTACTTCTGAAATAAATCGCACTTGCTAATCTTAGCGTAGAGCTGATTCTCCCTCAGTACTTGAAGTATGTGTCTAAGATGTTCTTCATTCTCCTCCCTCTTCTTGGAGTAGACTAGGATATCATCAATGAAAACCAATACAAATTTTTCTAGAAATATATTGAGTACATTATTAATCAAGCACATAAAAGTGGTGGGGGAAATTGGTTAACCCAAATGGCACCACCACAAATTTGTAGTGACCATACCTCGTTCTAAAGGCTGTTTTGTGGATATCTTTGTGCCTAATCTGGACTTGATGGTAGACCGATATTAGGTCAATCTTTGAGAACATGGATGCACCTCCCAATTGGTCAAACATGTCAGTGATTCTTGGTAAGGGGTACTTGTTCTTTATGGCTGCCTTATTGAGTTGCCTGTAATCTATGCACAGTCGGAGGGTGCCATCTTTCTTTTTAACAAACAGGATGGGTGCTCCCCATGGAGACACACTGGGTCGAATGTAGCCTTTATCCATCATCTCCTTTAGCTGTAGATTGAGATCAATGAGCTCTGGCATGCTTATTATGTATGATGTTCTAGATGCTGGTACTGCTCCCGGTGTAAGTTCTATTGAGAATTCAATATCCCTTCTCGGAGGTAGACCTGATACTTCTTCTAGGAATACATCCTTGTATTCTCTTAATATGGGGTGGTCCTCTAGGTTTGGTTTGTTACCTTTGTCAGAGTCTGATATTTGTATTGGATATAAGGAGCACCCTTTTATACAATACTTCTTCATTTGAAGGGCCGATATTTGTCTCACTCAGATAGGCTTCTGAATCCCTTGGAGGGCCATCTTTCTACTATCTTCATTTACACATTTAAAGTTTTATGGTAACAATCCATTTTAGCTTTATGAGCCGCCAACCAGTCCATACTAATCAACAAGTCATAAGATCCCAATGTAAGTATGTTAAGGGTCGCTTGGGTGGACAATCCGCCCAGGAAGAATTGGCAGGCTGGTATAGCCTCTGCCACCTTTCTTTTGGCCCTAGTGTCTAGTTGTACCAACCATGATTTAACATGTCTAGTTGGTTGTAGTTTACACTTAGTGATAGTCTGGGGGGATACGTAACTCAAATTAGAACCTGGTTCAATTAAAATAGAAATTTGATGGTTGGCGATCATACCTTCCAGCTCCACTACTGACGCTTGATGGTTGGCTTGATTGTTGTCCAGGGCTGCATAGATTCATGGCATGCTCCTAGCCACATCATTGGCAGTGGTAGCTTCTTGGATATTGTAGACCCCCTTAATTTTTTGTTGTCTTTGATAGTCCCTCAACCTATGATTTTCTCCACAACCCCAACATTTCAAGGGTTCCTTCTTCAGGTTATTGGTCTTTGTTGGGACTGTCTGAAAAGGTTTATTTCCGCTTTGAGAAGGGAAATTTTTCTGATATACACTTCTAGCTTGAAGGCTCCCCCTAGAGTATTTTCCATAGTTCTTAAATCTTGAGGAGTTAAACCTTTTCTTCTGGAACCCCAAACTATTCTTTTTCTTCCAGTCCTTGTTGGGTCTAGTCTTGCTCCCAATATGTTCATAACAATACCTCGCCTTCCA
>JASDQU010208452.1:61487-74627 GCA_032191745.1 Picea mariana | reverse complement strand
TATGCTGCTGCTACAGAGGCTAGTAAAGAGATGATTTGGTTACAGAGGTTTATGGAGGAATTGGGAAAGAAGCAGGAGAACAACAGGTTGTACTATGACAGTCAGAGTGCCATTCACCTTGCAAAGAACTCATCCTTCCATTCGAAGACTAAGCATATACAGTTTAGGTACCACTTCATACGGTCCATCTTGGAAGATGGACATTTGAAGTTGGAAAAGATACACACTAGCCAGAATCCTGCAGACATGTTAACAAAGGGAGTAACCAGGGATAAACTGAGTTCCTGCTCAGTTTCAGTTGGTCTTCAAGAATGAAGATTAAGATGAGAAATTTGCCAGGTCCAAGAAGGTTCAGAGTCCAGCACATACAACAGTGGTGGAGTTGTTGAGATCAGTCTCCAAGTGGGAGATTGTTGGTTGTGGAGCCTGATTATCTTCTTGATTCAAAGGTCTTTTACTTTCAGTCAT
Organism: Picea mariana; assembly: GCA_032191745.1. Lineage (NCBI taxonomy): Eukaryota > Viridiplantae > Streptophyta > Pinopsida > Pinales > Pinaceae > Picea > Picea mariana. Next base: position 74,159 of record JASDQU010208452.1, on the reverse strand, counting down.
GTTTATACCCCATGAAGCATTTACACCCCAAAAGTATGTACACTCTTCCACGCGGGGGAGTCCAGAGGGGTGGTACCCCCTCTGTAGGGTTCGGGGGCGAAGTCCCCGAAAGAAAAAATTGACTTGTAAATGTATATTGTAATTTCATTGTAAATCTGGACCATTCATTATAAGGTCGTAGATCTAACGATAGAGATTATGTTAGGGTTTTTTGCCCTAGAAGGCAACCCTCTTTTATGAGGGAAATGTATTGTGGCTATGGTTGATGGCAAACATTGTAATCTGGGAGAGGAGACTGTGAGATAAAGAAGAGGAAGTTACAATGGGTTTTGTTGTAGGTTGTATCCCTTCATTTGCTGGATAATAATAAAGGAAGGACTTGGAAATTTCTCTAGTGGATGTAGCCCACACTGGGTGAACCACGTAAATCCGTGTCTCTCTTGTATTGTGTATCTTCTGTGTTTTGTTTCCACATTTGTTTTATTTTATTGCTCCACGGTCCTGTTTTTCTAACATTACCCTCACTACACATATCACATGGAGTAACATCACCCAAGAGAAAAATGGGTGGCCTACTGGAAATCTATGTTTTTCCTTCCCACAAGCCTTTGCCAAGATTTTCCAATTCTTTGTTGGGATCGGGCATCCTGCAAACAGTTGTTAATCAATAGAAAAAATGAAGAAGATAAACAATCATACACACAATAGAGAATGAAACATAAATGGGGAAAATGATGTCCTTTATTGCTTAGTCAGTGGAGAAATGGTTACAAATCCCAAAAATCTCCTCACAGACTTCTACATTTAACCAGGAGAGACCTCAAGCGTTTCTAGGCATCTAAAAATCCAAATGCTTGAGAAACCTCCAAATGAATGTAACAACAAGGGTATGTGTTGTCAAAACCCAACAATATCCACCTTGACAAAAATTTCCTGATACCTTTCCCAACTAATCAAACATCACCTTCTTGCAAGACAAGAGAATCCAAACCCCATTGTAGCTTCTCTAACAACACTAGTTGCATGAACATGTCTACAAATTTTTCTCCAGTATGGACCACTCCACCTCCACTGAATCAACATAACCAAAAACCAAATCGTTTCAACCATTGTAGGTGATACTCATGCTTCTCAAATATCAAAGCAGCCATTTCCATGCTCTTTACCTAGTTTTTCCATATGTGCATCGACAACGCCAACTGCATGTGAAATATTTGAACATTCCATCGCAATCATAAACCTTCCTACTGCATTTGCATATGGTACACGAGATATATAAACCTTTTCTTCCTTACTTTCAGGTCATAAACTTTGAAGAAATCTTATAATGGAAAGATAACGGGATATTTATCAGTTTCACAAAGTTCATAATGAACCTCATCAGTGATAACCATAACTTACCATTTTCCCCATCTATGTATAGTTCTATGCCCAAGATTTGTTTTGCTTCTCCTCAATCCTTTATATGAAACATCCTGACCAACTAAACTTTTAACCTACTAACCTCAACCATGATTTGATTGCTTCAAGAATATCATCAACATAACACCAAGATAATGAATATTCCATAAACATAATGATCATACTCAATTCTTAAGAAACTTTGGCTCGCTATGAAGAGATCACATATCATGTACCATTACCTAGTTACCTTAGGCCATACAATGATTCTATGAGTTTGCAAACAAATCCCCCTTTGTGATCCTAAACAACTTTTGATTGTTCCATGTGCATATCTTTGCTAGTGATGACTTTGTGGGAAGTAGGTTCACACAATATACATCCCTTATCTCCATCACCATAACCAATAAAGATGTGTTTCCTTGACCCAATCCAGCCAAGCCAACCAAGTGAACCTTCACCTCTCACCTCCAAGCTAAATTTGAATGGAGTATCCTAATCCCTTTTACAGACTTCATTACATGCAATCCATTGGCTCTAAAACCAAAACCTACCAAACCATGTGCCCAAAACCAAGACTCTTGACCTAAATTTCCCCCATGACCAAAACTAGCCAAACTTCCCTCAAAGACAAGGTATCTGGGAATACTGCATGCTCCCTCCCCCTTTATCACCTAGATCATCTAGACTTTACTGGTGACATTTTAGAACTGGGATACGCATGCCTAACCATGTCTTACAGTTGTATGATCATTTACATAACTCCACCTCAAACTTTGCATTCAATACTTTCACCATTGGAATAAACGCCAAAACTTTCATCACAAGTTTGACTAATGAACCATTGAACAACTCCTAGGTATACATTAATGGAGAATCACTCCTAGGTATATATATATCCCCATAAAAAAGTTTACCCCACCCTTTTAAACTTCAAAATACTTGAAATATTTATTTCTCCAGAAACAAAAATGAGTAGATCCTTCTTTTAATAAAACTTTTGGAAATATATAAATCACCACCAAGTAGGGTTTCCTCCAACAAACCTTCATGGTTGTTCGTTGAATCCCATCGAGAAAAAACCATATATTCCTCAGAAACTGCAATCCGACTTCTCGAACACTATAGCAACATCTTGTGGTCGAGGCCCACATGGTTGTTGTTGATGCTCCTCACGATGCTTCACCTACCCATGCTCAAAATCCATAAGTTGTTGCACATGTCTTCCATTGCTCCACCGAAAATGACACCCATGCTTCCATTCCCAGTGCCACCTACCTCATGAACACCTTCCCGTCCATTGCCACCATAGCCAACACTGCCTCCTCCTTGCCTCGGAATCAACTTATTTCTCATAGAGAAAACCTTGAATGTGAGTCTTCCAATTTCTGAAACTATTAGGTTTTCCTCCTTCCTCAACCCTCTATGCACGGGAAATGACTCTCCTTCTCCTCGAGCTCACAATTCGCTAAACTCGACATCCACAGACCACCACTCAACCTTTCTCTGATACCACTTGTTGAGAACCGAACTTGCAATCAGTGGGTTAATTGGACATAAAAAGATAGCAGAGAAAACAACAAACAACAAATAAATGGGAACAATTATATACTTTATTGCATAATGGAGAAGTGTTTTACAAGTCTCACAGAATTCTACATTTAACCAAAAGAGATCTCAAGCATTTCTAGGCATCTAGAAATCCAAATGCTCGAGAAACCTCCAAATGAATATAACAACAAGAGTATGTGTTGTTACAACCCAACATTCTTCTCACTCTCCAATGGTTCTACTCCATTTTCTAGCAACACCATTTTGTTGTTTTGATGTACTCCTTTGCTTATGGAAACACTCTCTATCTTCTATGAACAATATATTTTGACTTTCCACTAACATAAATATTTCTTAGTGGCCCACGTACATTCAAATGCACCACATTAACTGCTTCTTGACTTTTAGGACTACCAATGAAAAATCTTACTCTTTTTCCAAATTTCCTAGAATCAAGTAGGTCGTGCTTACCTTGTGATCCATGGGTCATGCCCTTGATATTGTTTCTCATACGCCACTACTTGTAAGGTAATAGATGTATTATAATATGCAGAAACATAAATATTACAACAAATACTAGCGGAACAACAAAATATAGAGAATCACAACACCAAAAATGATACCTTTATTGATAGAAAGTCAATTTCACTTGCCTCTTCGAAGGGGAAGCCTCCAACAAAGTAGAGTTCTATTACAATAATTCTCAAGACAAGACTTTCTCATGCCTTCTTCTCCTATTTATACTAATTTTGTCTTATGAAGAACATTCTACATGAGGATCTTTCTAGAAGCAAAAACTTCTATTAAGTCTTCTTACATTTGACTTGTTCACATTATTAACTAGGCCTTATTTACTAATGCATACATTTATTACATGGAAAATATATTATTCTACCTACATGAGGGGTTAGGTAGGTTAGCTCCCTATCATGCCCTCCCCCTTGAAAAACAACCTTGTCCTCAACGCTTGATATGAGGAAATTGTTGCGGAATGGTAGTCAGTTGTCAAGTAGAATCTTCTGGTGGTATATCCTCCCACTGAACTAAAACTTCCTTGTTGGTGCGCTGATAGAGATGACGCTCGCGCTGGTCCAAGACTGCTTGTGGATGCAACCAAATGGAACCTCCTTCATCAAACTCAGGGAGACTAGTTTGAGTCTAGCACTTAGTTCCAATCACTTTATTTAAGTAGGATACATGAAAAACACGATGGAGCTTAGAGTGATTGGGCAAGGTTAAGTAGTAAGACACAAGCCCCACTCGCTTGAGAATTGTATAAAGATCATAAAATTTGGGGGAAAGTTTATGATAATGATGATATTTGAGTGAAGTCTTCTTATAAGGTTGCATATGAAGAAACACTTGGTCCCCTTTAGTGAATTGACGTTCAAAATTACCCTAATCTTCTTGTTGCTTCAAGCAATTTTGAGCCACAACCAAATTTTCTTTGAGGGTACGGAGAATGGCTACGTGCAATGTAAGATTTTTTTTAACCTCCTGAATCTTGAAAACACCTGGCACGTATGAGATAACCGACGATAGATTTTTCTCGTAGATGACTTCAAAGGGAGTCATGCGAGTGGCAGTATCGTAAGATGTGTTGTACCACCATTCAACTAGGGATAGCCACTGAGCCCATTGATTTTTTATGTCAGACGCAAAACATCGCAAATACATTTTCAAACACTTGTTGAAAACTTAAGTTTATCCATCAGTCTGGGGATGATAGGCAACGTTGAGATGCAATTGGGTTCCCTGGAGTCTAAGAAATTCTTGCCAAAAATTGATGGTGAAATTTGGATCATGGTTGGAGATAATAGAATGAGGCATGCCATGGAGTTTAAATATATTATTGATAAAATTTGAGACACAGTAGATGTGGTGAACGAGTGTTGAAGAGCACATAAATGAGCATATTTGGAAAGACGATATACTACCACCATGGTGACTGAGTTATTGCTTGATTTAGGTAATCCAACAATGAAATCCATAAAAATATTCGTCCAAATAGTAGGTGGAATCGAGAACAGTTGGAGTGTTCCTGTAGATTTGATGACTTCACCCTTATTGCATTGACAAGGTATCACATTCAACTACAAAGGTGCATATGTCATGTTTCATACCTTCCCAGAAAAAAGGATGTTTGACCTGTTCATAGGTTTTGGTAAAGCATGAATCCCTAGTTGTGGGTGAAGCATGCAACTTAGAGAGCATCATGGATTTAAGTTTCGACTGCTTGCTTAAATATAGACGAACTTTATAGTGAAGATATTCATTGTGCCAAGAGTACTTTGGAGAAACTTGAGGATCCTATTGCAATTTTTTTTATCATGCTAGAAATTTTTGGGTCTTGCAACCATTCCCGGCGAGCAACCTGAAGCCAATCTGTGACAATGAATGAGAGGGAAAAGAGGGACCCTTATTCTTCATATTTTATGCAAAGAGCATCGACAACCACATTTTATTCCCCCTTATTGTAGATGATCTCATAATCATATCCAAATAGCTTGGTCACCCATTTTTGTTGTTTTGGGGAGGAAATTCTTTGTTCCAGAAAATACTTGAGGCTACGATGATCAGTTTTAATTTGGAAGCGTCGCCCCAATAGATAAGGATTCCAGACATCAAATGCATGAAAAATAACCAACATTTCCTTTTGATATGTTGATTAGCCCAAATGTCGCTTCGACAATTGTTTTCTAGTGAAAGCCAAAGGTCGACCATCTTGCATGAGGACTACCCCAATTCCTTTCCCTGATGCATCACATTCTAGGATAAAATTCTTGGTAAATTTTAGTAATTCCAGGACATGAATCATGCACATAGCCTCTTTCAAGGCTTGGAAGGATTGATTAGTTGTTGGAGTCCAACTGAAAGAATTCTTTTTAAGGAGAGCAGTGAGAGGAGCTACAATTTTTCCATAATTCTGAACAAACTTGCGATAATATCCCGTTAAACCCAGGAAACCATGCAAGATTTTAAGAGTTTTAGGGCAAGGCCAATCCTTCATAGTTTCAATTTTCTTAGGATCCACCCATACACCCTCCTTTATGAAAATATGACCCAGGTACTCAACTTCAGAGGCTCCAAAAGAACCTTTAGACGGTTTAAGAAAAAGTTTGTGCTTAGACTGTAGATGGAGAATTGGATTCACATGGGCGATATGGTTTGCCAAGTTTTACTATAGATGAGAATATCATCAAATAAAACTAAGACAAAATGATGGAGGAAAGGATGAAAGACATGATTCATGAGACTTTGAAAAGTGGAAGGGGAATTACAGAGGCCAAAGGGCATGAACAAGAAATCATAGTGACCCTCATGAGTTCTAAAGGAAGCCTTGGGAATGTCTTCCTCTTTCATATGTACCTAGTGGTAGAAAAAATTAAGATCAAGTTTGGTAAAGTATTGAGTACCACTCAATTCATCCAAAAGGTCATCAATGACATGAATGGGAAATTAGTATTTGATTGTGAGTTTGTTGACGGAATGAAAAATCAGGACACATGTGCCCAATGCCTTCTTTCTTGAGTACCATGACTATTGAATAATAATAGAATCTGGTACTCGGATGGATAACACCCACTTCTAGCAATTCTTAAACAATTTTCTCAATTTCATTTTTCTGAGCAAAGGGATGGTGATAAGGGCGAACATTGGGAGGAAGACTGCTCGGTACTAGAGGAATGGAATGATCATGGACGTCACAGGAAGGGGGAAGTCCATGGGGAGTGTTAAAAATAGTTTAGTGTCTATAGAGTATAGATTAGGTTAGGGTGCACCGAGGGTGTCTCAATGGCTTGAATGGAATGCAGTTGGGAAATAATTCCAGAATAACCATTTTTGAGTAGATTTTCCATTCAGTGGGAACTGATGATCTCTGACGAGCCTGTTGTGATGCCTTGGAACTTATATTGTTTTCCCTCCTATTGGAATTGCATGGTTTGGTCCTTAAACCATATGAGGATGGGTTCGAGAGTGTGTAACCATTCAATACCTAGCAAAATGTCACAATTGCCCATGTCTATAGCAAGCATATGAGATTTCATGTGGTACTAACCAATTTGTAGGTGCACATTTTCACAATCCTCACCACATTTCATGGAACTTCCATTAGCAATCATGTTTTGAAAATTTTTGACTACAAATATATAACAATTGATTTCTTGGGCGATGCAGTGGTGAATGAAATAATGGGTGTTTCCATTGTCAACTAGGATGATGAATTTTCTATGCTTAATGTATCCAATTGACTTGAGGGTTTGGGGAGCAGAGAATCCAATGAGGGCATGCAACAAAATCATTGGTTCAACTTTTGGTGAACCAGAGGGATGAGTAATATCATCTTCTTGGGGTATCTCTTCAAAAGGGGAAACATCAACATCCTCATCAAAAATATCCTCATAAATGGTCATAAATTTTTTATGTTATTTACACTTGTGCCCCACAAAATATTTATCATCACAATTATAGCAAAGACCCTTGAGTTTGTGTTCAACCATTTCTATATCTTGTGAGGAGTGTCTTGAGCGGCAGGATTGGTGGGTCAAGGGTGAGGAATAAAAGAGGGTTTTTTTTTTTCTCTATGAAGAGATGACCCGCTGTGCCTCTTTGGAGCATTTAGCAGCTTCCAACCAAGTCTAGGGGTGAGCCATCAAAACCTAGGCTCATATTTCATCCTTTAGGCCATTGATAAAGCATTCCCTAAAGAATGCATCTGACATGCCCTCGATTTTGATAGCCAAGTGCTCAAAAGTGGTTATAAATTATTCCACTATGCCAAACTGTTTCAACTTGGTGAAATGACCCAAATGTTGTGTATCAATGTCAAATAATTCATAAATATTGCCCATAAAATGTGTCCAAACAACATACCCTTGGCATGAATTTTTATGTCATTGCCACCATTGCCAACATTTCAGATCTAGATAATGGACATTGTAACGAAGTTTGGTCATTTTGTCATTGATTCCATGCAAGGAGAAATAAAATTCCATTTGAGTGACCCAACCCATGGGATTTGAGCCATCAAATTTGTTCACCTCAACTCTAGGAAGATGTAGTTTACGATGAAGGTGATTGAAACAAGGGTTTTGGAAATGGGAAGACTGAACATCTTCCTGATAGGAAGGTTGTTTAGATGAAGAATGTTTCATGGATCGACTCAACAATTTTTCAAGTGTGTCTTTGAAGGAGGCATATTGGTCCTTGAGAGTAGCAACAGAGGAATTGAGTGAGATAATGTTGGCATTGATGTCTAAGATTTCCTTCTTGTTTTGGGTGTTGTTTGCAAGCAAGTCAGTGAGTTCTTGGTTGCCGGTGAGAGCCATTTGTGTCTAGAAAAAAATAGGTAGGTGGGTCCTCACAGAGAAAAGGGTTACATATGAGGGGTAGCATTGAAACTGAAATGAAGAGAAGAAACCAATGGGATAGGTGACAAATAAGGGTGTCGGGGAGGATGGGTGGGTCCATGAAAAAAAAAGGCTTACAAGTGATGGGTACCATGCTGATTAGGGTGAAGAGAGGAATCCAATGGGATAGGTCTTGGATAAGGGTGTCAATGGGACCAGTATAGCCTTTTTTTTACTCCTATAGAGTTATAGTCCATCTTGAAGAATATTTATGAAATGCCTAGATTTTTGATAGGGGAAATTGTGTAGGAATTTTGTAATCGGGATACATGAGGCAGGGTTGTGCGGAAAAATATCTATTATGTTATGTTCCCAAGGGTTAGGTTTTTCATGGTTACTATAGACAAGGGTTTTCCCTATGCTATAGTTCTTTGATATACATATGGGGTCGAACAATAGTACTCGACCCAATATCTCAGGGAACCAACGAAGAAGGCTCGATCATACCCTTAGTTGTACTACCCGATTACCTAGGTACTAGAGAGTATCTTCCCGAGTATTGTTCTCGGTGTCATTACAACAATTAGGCAGTTGATTGATTGATCTAGAGATTGTTTCAGGAGACCTAGGGGACTCCCGATATACCTGAAAGTACATCGCGGTGATGGTCGTGTATATATTATGTCTGATGCAATACTACTCAAAGGGTTACCAATGAGGGCTACAGAGGTTTCCAACAAGGTGAAACATTTGTTTTGAGTAAGCTCGTGAAACTGTTTGTATTTTGTTTGTGTAGTCTTCTCCAGCTTCAATTTTACCATTGAACGACAGATCTCTATGCTTTAAAGATGCCGATAGTACACATCTCTACTCCGAAAAAAAAATTCCCACAATTTTTGCAAAGAAAAGTGCTTTGATACCACCTTTAAGGTACTAAATGTATTATAATAAGCAGAAACAAAAATATTGCAGCAAATACTAGTGGAAAAACCAAATATAGAGAATCACAACTCCAAAAAGGATATATTTACTTATATAAATCCAGGTTCACTTGCCTCTTTGAGGGGGAAACTTCCAGCAAAGTAGAGCTCTATTACAATAATTTTCAAGACAAGACTTTCTCATGCCTTCTACTCCTATTTATACTAATTTTATCTTCTAAAGAACATTCTAGAGGAAGATATTTCTAGAAGTGAAAGCTTTTATTAAGTTTTCTTAGATTAGACTTGTTCACATTATTAACTAAGTCTTATTTACCAATGTTGGCCTTTATTACATGGAAAATGCATTATTCTACCTACATGACAGGATAGGGAGGTTCGGTCCCTAACACTACTAATCTTTGATGTTAATCTATGGCTTACAACATGTGTGACCACATTAAGTTCATAGAGGGTACCAATTATGTAAGAACAAATGGGTAAAGGTGGAATTTGTGCCTATTTCGATGGGGCAAGCTAGGGGAACCCACCTACTTGTGGAGTTGGAGGGGTTATTCTTTTTAATGATTCTCATTTATTCAAGCTCAAAGGAGGGTTAACGGTAGGGGAACAAAAAATTATGATGAATTACTGTCTTTTAAATTATTGTGATTCCTCTCCGTTGAAAAAGGAGTCAAAAAATCACAAGTCTTTGATGATTCTATGGTGGTGATCAATGGGATGAGGGGAGTTTGCAACATGAGAAATCTTGTTTTGAAACCCATTTATGAAGAAGTCTTGAATTTCAAATTTATTGTTGACTCAATTTCATTTGCACATGTATGCAAAGAACATAATGATATCAATTGGGTCCAAGCCCGAATGGTTGTGGGATGAAGTGTTATCTTCCCCACCCAAGTTCTATTATTCTAAGTGACATGTTGAGCTCATAATGAGTATATTGTTGTAATGACTTTGAGCCATGTTATTGATATGGTATTATGCCCTGAAGAATAAAGGGTTTATTCAATTAAAGGGAAAGCATCATATACATAGAGATACAAATCAAGGGGGAAACACCACGTATAGCGTAAGAGTATTTATATTCATTCAAGATCACACTGGTGGATTACAGGAGTTTTTACCTTCATAACCATGGACTTTTGTGACTATGCGCCGTTTTTGTTATATTTACATGAGCACTTATCTTCACAACTCTGTCATAATCAGTGATAGTGGAAGATATCATTTCCTAATATATAATTAAATTTTAGTTTCCAATGCAATGGTTGCAAGAAGGTTGTTTTTTGTTCTTAGTTTGTTTGTGATCTATTAATTAAAACGTTCTTTGTAATTTTTGTCTATATTTTGATATGATTTTTTCATAATATATTGTAATCTAGCAATTTTTTTTATTATTAAATAACAAACTAGAGACAAATATCGAAGACATTTAGAATTGCTATGTTCTCCCCATATAGTCTAGTCTATTTTTCTTAATTGTTATTATTTTTTCAAATGCATTTAATTTTTTTTTCCTATTTCCAAATAAACATCTCATATTCTTATAACTAAATAATGTATTTCTCAGGTGCAAATCACATGTAAAACCTTGAGATTTGCAATCCTCTGTTATATATTTTTAATTGAAAATGAAATTAGATTAACATGTTTAACTTGTATTTTTGTGATGGGGTTGTCATTGAATGGGTTACAATTTGTTGAAATGGATTTTGATCTATTTACCCCACTATTTATTTTTTTAACAAATCAACATCTAACACATTCTTTAATTACCCATAATTGCCAATTTTATTGAATATTGTTTTTTTATTATAACAAATATGAAGATCTAACACACCCTTGTAACACCTCATTTTGACTCAGGTAGTTAAATTACATTAACATTGATTTGTATTTCTTTGTTTATCATCTGTGGAACTCTGTTAGAACAATGGGACTTTATTATATGGGCACATGAACCTACCTATATGTGAATGCTATGAATAATATGTGATTAATGACAGATGTTGTGTGATTTACCTCTAGCACGTGAGTTTTAATTGAAAGATTTGGGTACGTGGATATTGGTTTAGATTATGTTGAAATGAATTAATAGGTACTATGCACATGAGAAATAAAATAACTAGTTTACATTGTTTGTCGATGAGTACCATGACAATCACATATAGATAGTTTTATGGTTATGCATGATCTTGTGTTTTAAAAAAAACTACAGATTGGATGGGCTAAGTGATAGCCGGATACGTGTGATACTAAAGTGAAAAATGTTGTGGACATTGAATGAGAACTGGAATATTGTTATGTTATTTAATTATTGATTCAATACATCGCTATGATATTTGGGAAAGTGCAAGTTTTACAGATAGCACGATTGTCCAAATTGATATTCAATGAAAAAACTTTAAGAACAACAACAATGCTATAGTATGGTCAATGATAGTGTATTGACCCTACTTATATCAAGAGGGGTGGAGGTATTTCCTACCATTTATCATTTGAAACCTAAAGTCGTGGGATGGTTGTGTTAAGACATGCTCTCATTGACGTGTGATGGAAACTGTTAGTTCCCTGTTGGGGAAGCTTGATCAAAATAATTGACACTTCCACTTACATGATCTATTTGGAGTTAAGTCAACATAGTTGACACTCCAACATAGTCCAACAAAAGAAAGGATAGGATGTGGAAGATGGAAGTAGGTTAGAAAAGAAAGGGATTTCGATGTAATTGATAACATTGTTGGAAAATTAGAAATGTAAACTCAGTGTTTGACCTAGTCCATTTTGTGTATCAAATGCTTGTTTAATTTAGTTATGATTATTTTGGTGTAAAGTTCAGTTTATATTGGATTTTGTGACTTGGCTAGTAAAATTGTTGGATGTCATTGTTAAAAATTATTGTCTTACTTGATTGGGTGAGAACACATAGGAACTATGCATTAGATGCGATGGTTGTTATCATCAGTACATGTAGAGCTACATATGCACCAATGATTCATAAATATGTTGTGTGCTTACACTAGTATAATTACCATATATATTAATTGTTATAATATTATTTTAATGGTTGGTGTGCGATGTTTGTAGTAGAATTAAAATTTAAGGATTATAATGTTACTTCATTGAATTATTGGAATTTTTTTTCAAACTTATTATGTTTTGATAAATGATAAAAATGATTTCCCTTGGATTGATTTGCATTTAGTAAAATTGCATTTCATGACTTACCTAATTTAAATTTAATTAATGGATTAAATAATTGTTAGGTGAATAAATGTGAATAGGTAGGGAAACATTGTTTTATAATAGTTGACATTCCTAGGACCCTTCCTAAGGAGGCAAGGAAGATGGTGGTAAAGATGGCATAAAGGAGACTTTGGGAAAAGGAGAAGGGGTTGCATGATTTGGGGGAATAATTTTGGTTGAAT
>JASDQU010208452.1:30455-46313 GCA_032191745.1 Picea mariana | reverse complement strand
TAGGGACATTACAACGAAATTCCGAAGTGATGGTCCCTGATAAATGGAACGTAGTAAAAAATAAAGTTTCAAAAGAAAACACAATTTCTATGTTCAATTTCAAAGATGGGCCAAAGCGAAAGATGTTGAAGGTGCAATATTTTAAGCACCCCAACATAGTAGGACATATGTATAACAGATTTTTGGCATCATATGGGAAATGTTCATGGAATGATGAGGTTCCACATTATTTTGCTCGACACTTTTATGCAGATCTTTTCATGAACATGCACCCTGATTATACTAGCCTACAATCAGATTATTATGGGGCTGGTAAATGACGGACATATGATAAAAAATGGGCATATCGAAATGCGACATTGCATAGGCCTCCACGACCTTTAGTATATTTCCAAACAGGGGCATTTGTCTCACATTCAGAGTTGCGAGATTCATCATAGGTTGGAAAAGAGGCTAGGAATGCAATCAGGGAAAATTTAGAATCGATTTTTTTATGGTGTTGATGTTAGTTTGAACCATCAGTGAGTGGAAGCCAATTCTCAGGCCATTTTTGTTTATAAAACAGATGAGGAGTTAGATACCATTTCAGTAAAAGATCTTAAGGAGTATGCAAAATTTTTTCGTAATGGTTGGAAGGAGGTCATTCAGAATGATGAACCGAACAACGGATTGGTATGTGTTCTAGTTAGTAAATTTTTTATGCATTTAAGGATAGTTTACTTCTAGTTCTAGTTCTAAATACATATCATTGTATCTATAGAAATAATTGAGTTGCTATTGTCATTAATTGCATTTTGGAGATATGTTAAATGAATCTCCAATAAATAGGGGACTTGATTCCACAAGTTTAAATTTTGATGGGTTGAATTAGGTATGTGTTTTCTAATATCCACATATGAGCACTTTAGTTGTCCAATCTCCAATCTTTTGAATAAGATCAAAAACACGACATTTATGATTTTGTAGAAATGTGAACACATTGAATCCTAGATTTAGTTCTTAGTTGTGTTGTTCATAGATCCATATTCTATTTCCTATTACTTGGACAGACTTGTCCCAATTCTCATTGGGAGAGTTTGAAGAGGGTGAGAGTTCACATGTATCATTGCATGTTGAAAACAAATTTAGATATATATTAAAATTGCAAATTGTCATTTAAATTATTAATTTAAAAGAAGAATGTCTTAAACAATATTTAATTTATTGAATCATAGGTTGGCACACCATAGGCATTACATGTTTCAAAATTTAAAACTACAATTTAATATGTTAAAATCATTTAAATTTAATTTTCAAATTTTCAAACTTGAAATGTGTTATATAGTGCAATGTGGAGAAGAGAGTACATGGGAGTGTGCTTGAACAAAATGTGGAGAAGAGAGTGTGAGAGATTGGGATTGAGGAGAAAACATCCATACCTGAGAAGGATGCGTTTATTCATGATGATTCATAAATATATGTTCATTTCACATTAGTGAGTTTTAATTTTCTTTTATGTTGGGCTTTTATATAAAAGTGTTCAAGCTTATTTTTGTTGAATAAGTTTATATATTTTACTTTTTTCAAATTTTTGTTTTCTCAAATTTTTAGTTTAGTTTTTCCTATTCATAGGGTTACTAAACTAGTGTCTATATAACTTTTCAACGCTTTGATCAATTATTTTGAAATATATAGAACCCCTATATAAGCTTATTGTTTTCTTAAATGGTATATTTAAGCTTATTTATGTTTAGATCATTATGAAGACCTAATTTTGAACTTGAACATTTGATTATTTGAGAACATACTCTATCCCACATCAGAAAAAAGGAAGTTTCTAAAGTTTCTTCGATTGCATTCCTTGCCTTCTTGTCCAAGAATGACGTTGTATGGACATTTGTGTTTTCTGCATACAACGCAGTGAATTCCTTCTTGCCAGAGTATTGTCAAACTCTTAACTAAATTGGTTATTAACCACAAAAACCAACATTCAAGTATATTTACAAATAAGCTATGTGCGTGCATGATCTCACTTATGTTTATATTATGACGAAGGCATATTTCAAAGAGCATTTGATTATATGTAATATGAATACATCCCAAAGATGAAAGATTTAAATGGTTTTTGAAAAATGACTTAATATATGTGCATATTTGTGTTTTCCTTATATACATGAAAGATTATATGAGAACATCTATTCCACTGCAGAAAGAGTAGATAAGTATTTTCTGGAAGAATGGTTTTTAAAATGGAGATTTGTGAACTTTCATAGATATAAGTAATTTCTTGAAAGAATGGTTTAATATGGAGATTTATGAGTCCTTTAATTTGAAAGGGAATTTGAGGGCATTTGATTATATGAGAACATCTATTCCATTGTAGAAGAGGAGAGAAGTATTTTACTGCTAAGGATATAAGTATTTTATTGCTAAGTAAATAAGATCACCTGGCATGAGAATTTCACCGGAAGGATCTGAGACTTTATCCACAAGGAGATAAGTATTTTATTGGAAGAATGACTTAATATGGAGATTTGTGAACTTCCTGCATACATAACTATATTTATTTTCAGAGTATTATATAACTTTGAACACAAAAATTAGTTACCAAGAACACAATTTTTCTCTTTAAATTTTTTTAAGAATTTAGATAAGATTTTACATTGTTTAGATCATGTATGCTTAATGTGGAGAGTAACTATTTTGGAAGTTTTAGAACTTTGTGATGGAAGTTTGGTTTTTAAAAAGTGTCAAAAAAGTGTAATAAAAAGAGAGGGATAATCTTAAATCTGTGGAACTCTGGTTGAGTATGTTATTATTTCTTATTTTTTATTTAATATTTAATTAAAGTATATATGCTAATATGTGTTATTTGTTTTTTTTAATTGTTTTTTATTGTTACAAATGTTTACATTATATTTGGTGGAAATTTTTTTTACATTATATTTGGTGGAAAGGAGTATGTTGGAGGATGAGACTTAATTCTTTTGGTTTGTATGTCAATTTTGCTTTAATCACAACTTGTTTTATTTATCTAAAATGGTACATGTGTACATTTTATTTTAAATTTGTACATATATTTTATTGTAAATTTTTAAATTTTGAATTCGATGAATGTTTTCTTTTGTAGGTATGAATTGTAGGTATGAAGTGATCTATCTTAAATCGATGGCTTAGAGTCCATAATTTTGGAGTTAAATGTATTAGTTTTTGTTATTATCCTAAAATGGATGTGGAACCTATGTATTTGGCGGTGTAACTATTCAAACTTTAATTATATTATATATATAAATATATATTTGATATTTTTGGAACTCAAAATATCAGTTTATTGTCTTATATTTTATTTCTCTTATATTTTTTATGATGGTAGAATATATTCTTTATTGTTTCATCTTTGATTTCTCTTATATTGTTTATGATGGTGAAATATATTTTTTATTTATTAATAAATAGTCAATAGCTTATAATTTGAATTTTTATGATGGTGAAAGGATAATTTATGTTTTATGGGCAGCTTATAATTTCAATTTTTATGATGGTGAAAGGATAAGTTGTTACTGAAAGCCACCTATTATGGTTTCCCTTTTGTGGCATAACAAGTAGTTAATAGGTTGCATTGTATTGACATAATCAATTATTAATATAAGGATCCTACTTTATTTACAACAAAAAAAAAAGGTTAATTTATGTTTTATGATACTGTACTGAAATTAAAAATGTTTTATTTCATTTTATTTATAAACATCATTGTACTATGTGAAGTAGAGTTGATTTTGTATATAGTGGAGTTGATTGTGTAGTGATGGGAGATCTAGGTAGTTATCAAATTATAGTTTCTAACTTATAATTTAAATTTTGTTTGATTTGTACTATGTGAAGTAGAGCTGATTTTGTATATAGTGGAGTTGATTCTGTGGTGATGACAGATCTGGGTAGTTATCAAATTATAGTTTCTAACTTATAATTTAAATTTTGTTTCATTTGAAAATATGGTTGAAAATAGTCAAACAAGTCATCAAATTTTATAATTTCCCACTTTGGAGCCCCTTACCCCAAACAACACTCGGAGATGAGGGTTGAAGACTAGAGGGTTGCTCAAGTTAGGTTTCAGACTTCTCAATTACCTCCTATTAATAATATTATAATGGAAAAAACAACAAACAATATTGTATATTAAAAATATATGTGAGTTTCTTATGAGAGTGTGAAAACATAAAAAGAAAGTCGGAGTCCATGGTGATGAAAAATTAGTATTAGACTATCGAGGTAAAAGCCAGTTTTCATTGGGTGATATGGGTTGTATTCCATTCCATTCAAGTGATAATCAATTGTCTTTAACAATGCAAATTGTAAATTTAAGGATATTGATCATTGCATCAATCAAGGCCCTTCCTTTATTTTGATAGGGCATAGACTCCTATCAATCCAAAATTTAATAAAAAACTATGAACTCAAAATTGAAAATTCACAATGAAATATGTTCATCCTTGGTTTCTTTATTGAAAATTCACAATGAAATCACAGTCCAACACTAAACTAGTTATGTTAGTCTTTGGTTTCTTTTCGAGCTTTCAATATATTTATTCAAGAAAATGCGAAATAAAAATATGTGTACTTTGAAATAAAAATTGAAATAAAAACATGATTTAGAACCTATTTTAATATGTAAAATTAAAATATACTTTAATATAAGTTATTTTCATTAAAATGTATATTGATATAAATTGTTTATATATCGAAAAGGGTAGAAAATGGTTGATCTAGAAATTATCAATCCTCTGCACATTGGAAGTATTCATTAATGCCATTAATATGACACCTACCATTAATGGAAGTATTCACTATACCATTAATGGAAGTATTCACTATGATAGTCCAACACTAAACTGGTTATGTTAGTCTTTGGCTTTTTTTCGAGCTTTCAATATATTTATTGAAGAAAATGTGAAATAAAAATATGTATTTTGAAATAAAAATTGAAATAAAAACATGATTTAGAACCTATTTTAATATGTAAAATTAAAATATACTTTAATATAAGTAAGCAATTTTCATTAAAATTTATATTGATATAAATTGTTTATGTATTGAAAAGGGTAGAAAATGGTTGATAGAAATTATCAATCCTCTGCACATTGGAAGTATTCACTAATGTCATTAATATGACACCTACCATTAATGGAAGTATTCACTAGTGATATTAATTTTTAATTAGGATGTTAATCATACACTACCTTAAATTTTGAATATAGTCCAAATTCAATTAAAAAAATGAAAATATAAATGAAGCAAACCAAGCCTTAGTAGATGACTTGCTATTTTTTATTTTTTGTTAACATGCCACAAAATCAAATTCGTTTTCAACTTAACCTTTTTTCAATCAAACTTCATGAAAACTAAGTTTAATGTGTAGAATATAAGTAGTGTTAGGTTCATTATATACATTTTTCAAGTAGCTCATAATTTCAATTTTGTTTTCAATTTGCTTCAAGATATTGAAATATAAATGCAAAAATTTAACAATTTAATATAATATCAACACTTATGGAGTCAAAATTTATATTTTTATAATTAAAATTGATACTTTTTAAGATATCTTTAATTTTTTTTAATTAGGATGTTAATCATATGTATTACCTTGAATTCTTTAATTAGGATGTTAATCATATTTTTTAAGATGTCTTTAAAGTTTTTATAAGCCATCAATAGTCCCTTATAATGACATGGAAATGGGTCCTAGTTTTGATATGAAGTTATCCTCTTCATATGAAAAAACATTGAACAATCATTGCAAATAATGAACACAAATCCTATATGTAGTAAATTGGTTACATGCATTAAAGGATTTGTGTATACGATCTCGATAATTTGTAGGATTAAAGTATAATCATCCAAAGTATAGGTCATTTTAGCTTCCCTAGATACAATCTATAGGTTCTTCTCTGAAATTGTAAATATGCTTGGTAAACTTTATAATTCATAAAAAATATAACTTTTCTTAATTGAATGGACCATGAAATTAAACTAAATTGGAAATGATTCTAGAATCCTAGATATTCATAAAGACGTGTACTTTCAATGAAAAATATAAAATTTTGGAATGTACATGTCACTTGTTTAAATAAATTGTAATGGTATGTCATCTTCAATTATTCGTTCATGATCGGCTTTGGACATTTTCCATTTTCTAACTTTTTTTTTTCTTGATTGAACTTCTATTAACCTTATGCTCATTGCACATACCAAATGACTATATTGACAACTTATGACATCTGACTAGTAGTCTTGAAAGTGAAAATGAGTATCGGTTTGATGGGTTTCTTGAAAAAAATATCCTTTCAATACGATGGATCATCTTTCATATATAAAACTGTTATCATCAAAATCTTCAAATAACCTCATCTTTTGTTATGTGCATCATATCAAATAATATTTCACGTTTTAAGTGTTTTCTACAGGTGCAACCATGAAAAATACATCTCCTACAAATAATTTGATATGTTGGACAACAAGTAGTTCGTGTTAGATTATCACACAAGTACATCTACAAGTTATTTGAAAAAAATTAAACATAAAAATTACCTTCTCTAACAAGATCAAAAACTCTATCGCCATCAACTGACACTATAGTTTCATTTGATTCCATCTCCTCTGAGCTTGCAAGTGGCATTTTCTCTTTTATATTAAGTTTGGTATGTCTCCAAGCTTTAAGATATTTTGCATTTTTTGTTTTCGCAAATCTCTATGGATTTTGTGTCCTCTATGCAAATTGAACAAAACCAAGAATCATTTTTTCTATCAAATGCAAACACATTTTGATAGTGTTTTGTTTTAACTGAATGCATTTTTCGTGTCTCGTGTATTGTACCGACTTCATATGTGATTGATCTATTTACATCTTAAATTCCAACATACCAAAAAAACCTCCACAATACAAGAACTTGTTAACTTGAAATATATCAAGAAAATGATTGAAGATTGAATATAAATTTGAACATGTGAATAAAAATATCTTGTGTACATGTGTAACATGTATATATAGAAACACCTGCGCACATCCCTTGACGAATTATTTTCATGGCTTAGTTCCATTTTTCACCATTCAACAACTTGATCAGCAGATTCAATTCGATCGGCATGAGGGTTCATCCGATACCTTCGAAGTGCTCATTTTACACATGCCCTTGCACCATCATCCTCTCCTTTTCCATGACCAGTCTAAAAAAAATTCAACAATGTGTAATGTTTGATTTTTTATGAAGACGACACAACCAATAGAATGATTTTGAATATTTGAACTAGCCCTCACACCCATATGACCATATCCAATGTCGATCGAATCTGATCCCGCGTTCTTTCAATGAATCATAAAATTTATCAAAACAATGTTGTACATAATGTGTTTCATGTGCTCGATTTGTTGACATGTTTTACAGAAAAGTGTGTGATTTTCATTGATGGCAAGAACAACATCATCAATGTTTTACAGGAAAATCATAATCTCAAGAGGATAAGCGAACAATATGCAGAAACAAGAAAGCTCAGAAGAGATAGCAGTTTCCAGAATTAAAGACGAGGGTCAAGAGACGGACTCGCAAGAGGAGCAAAGGTCGAGACTCGTGAACACTTAGAAAATATTCTAAGTCAGAGAGATCAAAAGATCAGGAGGAAGAATGACAGTGGTCATTGGATCATCGATCCAAAATACTAGCAACTGTTATATCCAGTGGATTTGTGAGGAGGTTACCCTTCGGGAAATTTCACTTTGGAAGATTTGGCAACTTGAAAGTTGAATTACCTGAAGCCCGAAATCCGAAATGAATGTGGACCATCAGATCTGGAGAAAATGCAATGATTGTCGAATTGAATTAGTGGAAGGATAGGATAAGCAAGGGCTGAGATCTGAGATCATGATCCCCCAAATATCCATCGACCGTCGGATCGAATTAATTGAAGGGAAAGTTAAATGGGGCTAAAGAGTTGAGAATTTGATTATCCGAATACCCTTCAACCGTTAGATCAAACACGAATTTCCATCAGTCATTGGATCATTCTAAGTGGAAGGACAGGATAATCTAAAAGATTTGCATCGCAGACAGATCGGGCCATAGATATAAGATCCTGATCCAACGAACGTCATTTGTTTCGGGTATAAATATGTGAGGAAGTTACTCTCCGGAAAAATCTCACTTCAAGAATTAAGTTTGAGATTTGAAATCTCCAAATTCCGGAGACTCGAAATAAGTTATCGACCATCGGATCATCCGAAGAAGATTGTAGCCGTCAAATTATTCTAAAGTGGAAGGACAGGATAAGTTGGGTAAAGGGCGTGCTAATTTCAGTGGTCGATAATCAAGCACTTAGATCTACGGTCAACAGGGCATATCAGACCCTCCTGATCTTTTTGTCTTTAACCATGGGGAGGGGGTATGAGTTGGTGGTATTTTTCTTGTGGGCCTCTCATACATGTCACCTTTTTGTTAAATCGGACCCCCTTTCTCATTACCACTTACCGTCTGACCCTCCCTCTGAGTAAACCACCAAACCACTCATACATACCTCCTCCACGCTCCGACATCACACTCCACTACCTGCTACACATCACACTCCACTAACACGCTCTTCCTCCACTCTCCACTACACTGCCTACACGTCTCACCCATGTCAGCAAACCACCTCAGTAAGGACATGAGTCGTCCGATCTGAAAGATCACTTTGGGTGTATTCTCAATCGTTGATCATAGTACAGTGGAAGGATCGTGTAAGTTTGAAAAGCTGAAATCCTGAAGTTTTGAAGGGCAAAGTTTCGACAGTCATCCATCTCAATGTTTGATTAAGTCCTAGTCGTCGGATTGAACAATGAACGCATGAGTGTAAGGATCAAATCTGACCATCGATTTGTTTCCGTGAAATAAACTGTCCAATCTGATGCGTCCACTTAGGAGCACCGTCAAGATCGTAAGATCGATGGTCCCGTCGCATTGTGGGGCCAAAACATGCTCGTGTCTTAATTTTTCGCGAGAGGGCCGCAATTGAAACCATGGTTTTGGAGAAAGGGCACATGGTAGCTGGAGGTAAATTGCGCAACAAAAATCAGTTTGTTCTACACCACCTTTGGACGTGCCTGCAATCACGTGGTCACATGAGTTCATCACCCAAGGTCATATCGAGGGAGGAGCTAGCATGTCGTTAAGATCCACTTCGGAGTTCGGGAGATCGGAAAGCGCCTTTTGAATAGGCGTTTGGTCACCATCAATGGCCACATGAAGGAAGGGGCTTAGAAGCCAAAGAAGCCAAAATGACTCTCTGTAACTGACGGAATAGATTGATTGTATCTACCAGAGAACTCGAGGAGCTGCAAGGTGATCACCAGAGAAGCTGAAGAGTCTCAAGGTAATTGCCAGTAGAATGAAGACTCATCATAGAGACGATTGACAGATGGAAAAGTGTCTAAGACTGTAACTTCAAGAGAAGCCAAAGTATCACAGGATAATGGCCACTGATGAAGCACAGACTCAACATAATCACCAAGAGAGGACAATGAGTTAGGTGTATGAGCTGGCAGAAGACTTAGCATGATAAATATACAAAGAACAGAGAATATATGGTTGCTTTTGTTGAGAGTTATTCATGCAGGTAGAAGCATGTTGTGTATAGCAGCTGAAATGCTCAGAAGAGGCATAATGCATAGAAAATACATGGCGCACAGAGTATAAAATGTTGAATAATAGAAATCACAATTGAGGGAGCAGGAGGACATTGATGCAGGAAGAGTTGAGCAGTGTAGCAGAACAGTGATGAGACTGGTAATCCATTGATAAAAATTGTATCACTGTAATAAATTTCAATAAGAGAAGTTTTATAATCAGGGTGGTAGGGAGGTGCTAGGGAAGAATGTTGTCCTCAGAGTTTCAAGTGGGTGATTGAACATAGAGATTTGTAGCTTCCATCTGGTTGCAGCCAGAAAAACCAGGGTGGTGGGGTGGTGCAAGGGAGAAATATTGTTCTCTATTATACAGGTTGGTTCCCGTGTGACTGGAAGTTGGTGCTTCCATCCAGTTGGTGCTGGAACACTCAGGGAGTCAATGCTTCCTTCTAGTGGGTGTTAGAGAAACTAGAAAGTTGGTGCTCTCAATAAGTTATTGCTTGTAAAACAGAGGTGGTAGCCTCAAGAGGAGTTGGACCTCATAAGAATGATAATGTATAGAAAATAAAGATACTTATCATATCAAGAAGAAGAGGTTTTTCCCTGTATGGGTTTCCTCAAGAAATATCTGTCTCTGTATATTTCATGTGTGTGATTGATGTTGAATATTCTATTTCTTACTTCCCTGCATTATTGTGATCGTTATTGAGTATTATGTAAAGAGTTTAAAAATGGGCATAATTGTTTAAGCACAACAACAATTGATTCACCCCCCCCTCTAAGTTGTCCAACAATTGGTATCAGAGTCGGTTCCTTTTATTTAAAGGTAGATCAGTAAGCTTAAACATGTCAATTCATGACGGAACTTCAACCAATAAGGCCCCCTATTTAATGGAACAAACTTTGCCTTCTAGAAAGTTAGGATGAGAACCTACATAATGGATTTAGGTGCAGATGTCTGGGATGTGGTAGAGACTGGTTATGTAAAGCCAGTTGTACTAGCTAATAAGGATGACAAGCTAGAATTCAGCTTCAACGCTAAGGCTATGAATGCTATTCTGAGTGGGCTTGCAAAAGCAGAATTTGTAAAAGTTATGCACTTAGAATCTGCCAAAGACACGTGGGACAAACGCATTAGCAGTTATGAAGGTAATGAGAAGGTAAAGGATCTCAAGATTCAAACCTACAGAGTACAGTTTGAACAACTACTGATGAAAGAAGATGAAACTGTTGGGAAGTACTTTCTAAGAGTTGAAGAACTAGTAAATGCAATGAAAGCATTTGGTGAAAAAATTGAGGAAGCCTCTTTAGTTCAAAAAATTATGAGATCTCTGCCAGATAGGTTCAACCCAAAGGTGTCTTCTATAGAAGAAATTAATGCTCTAAAATCTTTGTATTTTGATCAACTTCTAGGAACGTTGACTGCATATGAAATGAGGATAGGTAAAGATAAATCCACCACTAGAGAAGCATCTTTTAAAGTAGATAAGAATGAGGAATCTGAGCTTGATGAAATTGAAGCAAAAATTGTGAGAAGACTAAAGAAAGGATCAGGCAAGTTGCCCTTCAAGTGTTTTAATTGTGGAAAGATAGGTCACTTTGCATCTAAGTGTCCACATAAGAAGCAGGATCAAAATTCGGAAGGTGAAAAGAAGTACAAACCCAAGAGATTTGGTAAAAAGAAAAGTTTATGTGTAAACAATAATGACTCTTTAAAAGACACAAATAATGACCCTTCCTGTAAAAACACAAGAATTGATGTTAATGATGAAGAATTTATGGTTGATATGGAAGGTGAACTAATCAGTTCTTTATAAGAGATTGACAGACTTGTACTTAAGAAGAGAAAACAAAAATAGTTGTTGATGCAGTTTGAAAAGAATGGTAAAAAACATGATGAAGACTGTGCCCTGCTAAAAGTGGAGTTAGAGGAAGCAAAGAAAATAGAGGACATTCTGAAACAATAATTATCAGAAAAGAAGCAATATGTGAAGCCTGAGAAGAAGAGGTAGTAAAAACCATAAAAGAGATGGAGAAGTTTAAAGCATTGTATCTCCAAAATCATCCAAGCATTAAAGCCTCAACAGAACTAAATGACATTCTGAGCAAACAGAGATCTCCTTTGTTGAACACTTATTTAGGTTATGTAAGTGGTTCAAGCAGCAAATAGACAAAAAGCAAAGAGCCAGTAAAGATGATCAAGTTCCAAGTCAGCATACAATCAGACCATGTGAGTACTCTGTCACCAAAAGCTAATAAAGATAAGATGATCCCTGATCAAA
Organism: Picea mariana; assembly: GCA_032191745.1. Classification (NCBI taxonomy): domain Eukaryota; kingdom Viridiplantae; phylum Streptophyta; class Pinopsida; order Pinales; family Pinaceae; genus Picea; species Picea mariana. The sequence goes on along the minus strand of JASDQU010208452.1, from coordinate 34,403 downwards.
AACAAAGATATCAGAAGATGGAGCAAAAAATACCAAGAATAAGGCCATCCTTCAGGTACCAAAATTTCTTCCATGGTTAATGTTTTTACTGCTCTAATTTTGGTCATAAGATTGCAAATTGTCAAATTAAGTTTAGAGATATGCAACTAAGGAGATCAAGAAATAAACAATCTTTGCAACATAGAACTAAACAACCAATGACTAGAAAAAGTTGCACCAATCACTTTCACCTATTGAACAATGAGCTTGAATGTTATAACTGTCATAACTTCGGCCACAAAGCTACAAACTGTCATCTGAAGAATTAGAAAACAGATACAAAGATAAAACACTTAGCTAAAAATGCCAGGACATGGAAAAAGAACGATAGTGAAAAATGTAGTCTAGTACTTTCAACTCACAAACAAAAGGACCCCTGGTATATAGACGTTGTATGTTCCAAACACATGACTAGAGACAAGGATAAGTTTATGTCTATAATTAAAGGAAAAATAGGAATTGTGACCTTTGGAAATGATGAACTAGGTAAAATAAAGGGTAAAGGGATGGTGAGTTTAAGTAATGGCAAAGGAAAAGCCTAGTATGTCCCTCTTGTAGATGGACTGAAACATAATTTTCTCAGTGTAAGTCAAATGTGTGACAGAGGATGTGAAGTGGTGTTCACTTCCAAAGATTGTAAGATAAAGTCTATAAACTCAGGACAAGTGGTGGCTAAAGGCATAAGGACAAGTGGTGGCTAAAGGCATAAGGACAAATAATGATGTATATGTGATGAAAGAAGATAGATAAGAGTTTCATCTAAGAAAACATGATGAGAGATGGTTATGGCATAGGAGACTTGGACATATAAACTTTGACCACTTAATCAAGCTCAAAAATCTTGAGGCAGTAAAAGATCTTTCAAGAATATCAAAGCCACAAGATTAAGTGTGTAAACCAAGTAGGAAAGATAAATAGGACACAGTTTAAATCCAAGAACTCTACTTCATCAAAGAAACCATTCCAATTAGTTCATATGGATTTATGTGGACCATCAAGACAAGAAGGCACAGGGAAGGAAAAATACTTCATGTTGATCATTGATGATTACTCCAGACTCACTTGGGTTGCTTTTCTCAAAGAAAAAGTTGAATCATTTGAGACATTTAAAATATTTAAGGCTTTAACTGAGAATCAAATAGGCAACAGATTAAAGGTTGTAAGATCAGACAAAGGAGGATAATTTATGTCAAGTGATTTCAAGGAATTATGTGATAAACATGGGATCAAAAGAGAATACACAATCCTAGGAACTCCACAGCAAAATGGAGTAGTTGAGAGGAAAAACAGAATAGTTCAGCAAATGGCCAGGTCAATGATGAATGAGAAGAACATTGGTCAAACCCAATAGGTAGAATCAATACACACATCAATCCATATTCTTAACAAATCTCACCTCGGACCACACAATGACAAGACACCTTATGAACTGTGGCATGGAAGACCTTCTACAATCAAGCACTTCAAAGTCTTTGGGAGTAAGTGCTACATAAAGAATAATAATGAAAACCTTGGAAAGTATGATGAAAGGGCTGATGAAGGCATCTTCTTAGGGTATGCTACAAACAATGAAGGATGCATATGCTATAATAAGAGGCTGCATAAATTGGTTGATTGTATTGACATAAAAGTTGATGAAGGATTCCCAGTAAGAGAGGTGAGCAATATTGAATCAACAACAGAGGATATAGTTGAAGTTGAAGATGAGCAAGTCCAAGAATAAAAAAAAAAATACTCTGAGTCAAATGAATATACAAACACTCAGGCATACTCAAATCAACAGACAACATCAAATCCTTCCTCCATAATTACTCAAAAGAATCATCCTACAATTCAGATAATTGGTGAGAAAGATAAAGGTGTGCAAACCAGGAGAAGGATAATCAAAGATACCGAGCAATCACATATAGCCCTCATATCCATGGTGGAACCCAAGAACTTCAATGAAGCCAGTGAAGATGTAAATTGGTTACAATCAATGAACGAGGACCTGGATAAGATGGAGAGGAACAATACTTGGGATTTTGTTCCTAGACCGACATATAAGAATGTAATTGGCTCCAAATGGGTGTTTAAGAATAAAATGAATGAACAAGGACAAATTGTTAGGAATAAATCCAGATTGGTCTGTAAAGGGTATGCTCAAATAGAAGGACTGGATTTTGATGAAACATTTGCGCCCGTAGCAAGATTAGAAGCTATTAGAATGTTTCTTTCCTATGCTTTTCATAAGAAGTTTAAATTATATCAAATGGATGTCAAGTTAGCTTTTCTAAATGGAGATCTAAAAGAAGAAGTCTATATGGAACAACCAGAAGCTTTCCAACTGTCAGATAACCCTGACTTTGTCTGCAAGATGAAGAAAGTGTTATATGGGTTGAAACAATCTCCTCGTGCCTGGTACTACAAACTGGATAAGTATCTTCAAGACAAAGGGTTCAAGAGAGGAACAGTTGACCACAATCTATGTATCAAAACAGAGGGTAATGATTTTCTCATTGTGTCGGTCTATGTAGATGACATCATCTTCGGAAGTAATAATGCTTCACTGGTAAAATGGTTTTCTTATACCATGCAGTCTGAATTTGAAATGTCTATGATAGAGGAACTGTCATTTTTTCTTGGTCTGCAAATTACTCAGAGGTCTGAAGGACTATTTCTTTCTCAGGAGAAATATCTAAGAGAAATATTGAAAAGTTTTCAAATGGAAGATTCTACACCTGTGAGCACACCTATGGTCACTGGATGCAAGCTAAGAAAGGATGATGGCTCACCTAATGTTGATCAAAATTCATATAGGTATATGATAGGCATCATGTTGTACATAATAGCATCTCATCCAGACATAATGCATGTTGTTGGAATGGTAGGAAGGTATCAGTCTGCACCTAAACAAAGTCATTTGATAGTCATCAAAAGAATATTCAAATATTTGAAAGGAACAATGAACTATGGCCTATGGTATCCTAGGAATCATAATTTTCAATTATCAATCTATTCAGATGTTGATTGGGCTAATTGCATGGATGAAAGGAAAATCATGAGCGGAGGTGCATTATTCTTAGGAGATTCTCGTGTAGCATGGTTGAGCAAGAAGAAAGGTTCCATTTCCTTATCGACTACAGAAGCTTAGTACATTGCAGCTACCACTTGATGTACCCAAGTATTATGGATGATTCAAACACTTGCAGACTTGAAGGTAAATTATACTACACCGATCCCAATTCATTGTGATAATACTAGTGCAATCAGTGTGTCATAGAATACTGTACTTCTCTCCAAGACCAAGCATATACCCATCAAGTATCACTTATTGAGGGAATAGGTGACCAACACTATTGTTTCTTTGCATTATATTCCATCCAAAGATCAGATTGTTGATATCTTCACTAAACTGCTTGCAAAAGTTCAGTTTCAGTATCTACGCCAGAAGTTGGGCGTGACCCCATTATCAACTTCAAAGAGTCCATCCTGTCAGGGAGAGTATGTGTTGGTTGAATATCTAATACCTCCACAAATTACTGCAAAAGTTTAGGGGGAGCGTGTTTTCTTTGACATTGATGTCAAAGGGGGAGAAAAGGAGTGGTCTGGATGCTACAATTGGAGGTCCAAGCAACAACCTTTTAGGGTTGCCATCAATGCCAAAGGGGGATATTGTTGGCATGTTTTACAGGAAAGCATGTTCTTTTCATTGATGGCAAGAACAACGATGTCGATGTTTTACAAAAAAATCATAAGCTCGGGAGGGGAAGCAAACATTATGCAGAGACAAGAAAGCTCATAAGAGATAGCATTTTCCATAATTGCAGATGAGGTCCAAGAGATGGACTCGCAGGAGGAGCAAAGGTCAAGACCCATGAACACTTAGAAAATCTTCTAAGTCGGAGAGATCATAAGCTCAGGAGGAAG